>VSMD01135283.1:0-41969 GCA_008750895.1 Mirza zaza | reverse complement strand
TTTATTTTTTAACGTTGCTTGAGTGGGATTTGAGGAGTGCACATACGTAAATTCTTGTGTTTAACCCACAATCTTTACCTGGAAGCATCACAACACAACAGTGGTTCCCTCGGTGTGTAAAGCAATACAGTTATATCTTGGCCTCTTCTTCAGCAGCTCTCAACTCAACCATCTTTCCTCAGGGTGGCCTTACTCCCTAATTCTCATGAACAGATAAAGTACTCTATTATTAGTTATTGAAGCACCATATTCTTGCCCTTTGTAGTTATCCACTTGAAACTTCGCTGTATTTTTGACCATTAGATTAAACTTCTTCCCCCAACTAGACTGTAAGATTTTTTCAGGGGTTGGAAATTCCTTGGTTTAAAGTAATAATTTCACTGTAGTATTACATTTGCAGCTCACGAAAAGATTATTTTCCTTCAGTAAATTGGCAAAAGTCCTCGCCTGAGGACCACGTGGCCTAATGGATAAGGCGTCTGACTTCGGATCAGAAGATTGAGGGTTCGAATCCCTTCGTGGTTACTTAGGAGCCGTGGCTTGTTTCTACCCTAAGCACCCTCTTTTGCTCAGAGTGGCTCAGGCACCATTTTCACTTTTATTTTCTCAGTTAAAGTAGATAATCAGAAATCTAGTCCTATTCACCTTAACAGTTTTATCTTCTATGTAATGTTTCATTCACATCCCTTGCCTTTGCTATATGCTTAGTCACCCCCCAAATGTTGGTTTATCCTTCTCTGTCTGTCCACAATACCACCACACAGTCCATTCTCTGGATCAGAGCTGCTGAAAATTTGTTCCAAGAGCCAATTACCAGCACCTGGGAGCTTCTTTAAAATGCAAGCTTTCCAGGCTGGCTTCCCTTCCCAGTCTGCACCACCCTTGACCTAATTAGAATCTCTTAGTCAAAGTTCATGATGGTTAATAAAGAATTAAAATTTAAAAAAATAAAAGATTAAATTATTTAAATAAAATTAAAAACAAAAAAAGAATCTCTGTGGGTTGGGCTAGGATTTGGGGTTTTAACCAGCTAGCAAGTGATTCGTTTGCACGCCAAGTATGAGAACCATTCATACACCTTACAGGCTGTATACAGGTGTTCGACGATAACTTGCGAACACCTCAGACCCTTTTACAATTTAGCGCCAACCTACCTGTTTTATAACAGAGGTATTGTGAAGTTGCCATGGGAGCCCTTTGGAAAGACTGGGGGATGAAAGAAGACAAAAAAGATCAACAAGTCTGACAAAAACATCTAATAAATGTAGAATGGCAGAATTAGAACAATCGCCATCTGCAACACCCAGAGAAATAACAGACCCAAGCAAAGAACAATAACGACGTTAAAACCATTAGGAAAACGTTATTGGAAAATAACATATACACATGGTGTCAAACTGCCACCCCAAGACTGCTTGTCAATTGCAAAGAGAGAAAGAACAGCTATGGGGGCACCACTTCATCTTCACTATCAGTGGGATATCCTGACAAGCGCCTCCCGATGTGGTTGGTTAGTACCTGTGTAAAGTACAATGTCTGGCCAAAAATTTTTAACCTGAATCTAATCACACAAATAAATCAAAGGGATCTAATCAATCGTTTCGATTTATCTTTTAGTTTAAAGACAGTAAGAAATAAATTAAAAGGCCGGGCGCGGTGGCTCAGCCTGTAATCCTAGCTCTCTGGGAGGCCGAGGTGGGCGGATCGTTTGAGCTCAGGAGTTCGAGACCAGCCTGAGCAAGAGCGAGACCCCATCTCTACTATAAATACAAAGAAATTAATTGGCCAACTAATATATATAGAAAAAAAAAAAAAATTAGCCGGGCATGGTGGCGCATGCCTGTAGTCCCAGCTACTTGGGAGGCTGAGGCAGCAGGATTGCTTGAGCCCAGGAGTTTGAGGTTGCTGTGAGCTAGGCTGATGCCACGGCGCTCACTCTAGCCTGGGCAACAAAGTGAGACTCTGTCTCAAAANAAAAAAAAAAAAAAAAAAAAAAAGAAATAAATTAAAAGATGCCGTGAGGAAACAATGAGATGAATGTAGGGCATTCTAGGAGACAATAGACTTCGACTTTTAAAAAGTCGAACAAGTTGGGGTTTGTTTGTTTGTTTGTCTGTTTTGGAGATAGAGTCTCGCTCTGTCGCCCCAGGTAGAGTGTGCGTCATCATAGCTCACTGCAGCCTTAAACTCCTGGGCTCAGCTATCCTCCTGCCTCAGCCTCCCAAGTAGCTGGGACTACAGGCATGTGCCACCAGGCCCGGCTAATTTTTTTCTATTTTTGGTAGAGATTGAGGTCTTGCTCTTGTTCAATCTAGTCTCCAAACCTTGACCTCAAGCGATCCTCCTCCCTCACCCTCCCAGAATGCTAGGATTAAAGATGTGAGCAACAGTGCTCAGCCTTAAACTTTTGATCAAACAATAACAAAAAGCTGGGAGACTGTTCTAAACTAAAAGGGATTAAGGGAACATCACAACCAAACCCAGTGAATGAACTTTGGATGTTGGTTAGAAAAACTGGCTCTAAGAAATATATTTGAGAAATTTACATAAGGACTGGATATTAGATATTTTTAAAGAATTGCTAGATATTTTAGTTGTGATAATGGTTCTGTGCTTATAAAAGATGCATGTTTAGATGATACATGTTTATATATTTAGGTGTGGTATATCATAATGTCCGCAAATGAATTTCACATGATTCAGCAGAAAAAGGTAGCTAAGACTAAGATGGCAAAATGTAAATTATTGAATCTGGGTGGTAAATATACAGATAATTGCCTATTTTTTTTTCAAATTCTTATATGTTTGAAAATTTTTATAATAAAATTTGAAATTTTAATAAAGGCTTGGCAGAGACTGTTCTATTTAAACGAAGACCCTGAAGGATAAGCATAGGGCTTCAGGTAGGAAAGGCAAAGATCAAGGTGAAAAACTCCTTCCTTGTCTAAGGAGTCCCAGGCTGCCTTGACAGAGCAGCCAGAAGAGGAGCTGAAAAGGTTGGATGAGGGTCTCCCAGTTATTTATGACCTTCCCTGTAGGCCACAGGGTACCTTAAAGACATTAAAAGAGGTTAGGGACACAATCAGATATGCCTTCTCTGTTAATGCTAAGGTAGCCCAACTTACACAATCTGCCTTCAGCTACATCTCCAGTATTACCTCTCATTGCTGCTCCTCTCAGGACACTTCCAAAAAGCAATTTTAAACTAGACAGAATTTTCTTCAGTTTCTCGCATATTCCATAAAATTTAAATATAGAACACTACCCTCCCCCTACTTTGGTTCATTTCTATACATCCTTCAGATCTGAGCTTAAATATGATTCATTTCACAAATATTTATTGCACCCCCATGGGGAATTCAGAGAAAATTAAAGAAAATAGAACCTTTCTTCACAACCCTTTTTCCTGAAGCTTGGAGTCTAATGAGTGACCCTCTAGGCAACCACCGAAGACCTGTGTGGTTGGGATCTAGCACCCTTCTTACGGGCTGCTACGGCACACTGCACCTCTCACTGGTATTCATTTGTTTAATTGTTCAGTTCTGCAATTGTTCACTCTAAAAATCCCTGAAAATGGCGGCCATATTTTTTTTGTTCTCCATTGAATGAGCAGCTGCTAGCAAAGGGCTTGGCACATGATTGTGCTTAAAATAAAATTTTTGAACGAATGAAGAAATGAATAAATCATTTTAGGGATCACAGACTGGAGGCCAAGACACTTCTAAGAAGTTGTTGCAATAACTCTTAGAAGAAACTGAGAACCTGATCTAAAAAAATGGGACTAAGTCGGGGGAGGAAGAGCCAGATTTGGAAAATAATTAGAAGGTTGAATGGAAGGCCTGGTGGGGAGGGAGTTAGAGATAACGAGTTGGACAAAGGGAGTTTTTGATTTTGAATTTTTTTTTTTTTTTTTTTTGGAGACAATGTCTCACTCTGTCACCCAGACTGGGGTGCAGTGGTGCAATCATAGCTCACTGCAGCCTGGAAGTGCTGGGCTCAAGTGATCCTCTTGCCTCAGCTTCCAGAGTAGCTGGGACTTCAGGCACACGCCACCACACCAGGTTATACAAGGGGACTTCTAAGTCTTTGGTTTGGGTTCTTGGAGGAGGTTCAAGTTTGAGGGAAAGAACAGAACTTTCCTTTGGGGATCCATTGCTTTTGTGAGGTCTGTGGACATGCAAGAAGAAATAATTAGGACAATTGGATATTCTGAAACCCAGAAAAGAGATCTGGACTGGAGATGATTTTTAAACCATCAGCACATGAGCAGTAGTTTATCAATCATGCCTTACCCTTCTTCTGTTCATGGATTGGAACCATCAATAAAATATATGGAATGCCCTACTTGATCTCTAATACACATTCACACATGCAGATAATATTGTGGTAATGATAGTGTAATTTCAGAACCATGGAGATCCTAGGGTTTAGTTCTTCCTTTGGAAGTGGTCTTTTAAAATATATTTCCAAACTATCATCCACAGCATATAAGATACAGCTGTTCTTTCCCTTGTGGGAAAAGGTTCCATACAGTGAAGAAGATTTCACTCTCAAGATATTTTCTACTTTCCAATTTCATTTAGAAATGTTCTTTCTGCTGTTTGAGATATTTTGAACTTTATGAAGAGACAGGAGATAGGCTTCACTGTAGAACATTTTGGTGGATCCAGGTTCTTGAATTTTAAAATGATAGGCCGAGGCAGGCGGCTAGAGATCAGGAATTCAAAACCAGCCTGAGCAAGACCACGTCTCTACTATAAATAGAAAGAAATTAATTGGCCAACTAATATATAGAGAAAAAATTAGCCGGGCATGGTGGCGCATGCCTGTAGTCCCAGCTACTTGGGAGGCTGAGGCAGCAGGATTGCTTGAGCCCAGGAGTTTGAGGTTGCTGTGAGCTAGGCTGACGCCGTGGCACTCACTCTAGCCTGGGCAATAAAGTGAGACTCTGTCTGAAAAAAATAAATAAATAAAAATAAAATGATAGTTACAATTGTGCCGACGTTTGTTGAGCCTTTACGCCTTTACTATATCACAGGCACTGTGTTTAAAGACATAGGGAATCTCTGAGGAACATCTTTGTCAGATTATTTATTGAGGATAAATTATCCACTATAAGAATTTTTAAAGTTATTAAAACATATTCTTGATTCGCATTCTAGAAAAGACCCAAAGAGCATTCTCAGCTTACCATATATGTGCCTTGAATTGAAATTTGTTGATCCCTTTCCGATTTCATTGGTGGAAACTATTATTATTATTAAACTCTTAGTCAAATTAAGAGGTAGAATACATGATACATAGTAACATGTAAGATATTCAGATAACATTTACGCACCTGTAGTCGTGGCCGAGTGGTTAAGGCGATGGACTAGAAATCCATTGGGGTCTCCCCGCGCAGGTTCGAATCCTGCCGACTACGGAAGTGGGCTTTTATATCGTCATTGTCTTCTGACCTAACCGTTCTGTTACTAATATTTCCCTTCCTTTTACAAGTTACGTGAAAATGAATTGTTCCGGGCCGAAAGTTCAGAAGAACTTGAATTTTTGTGGTCCTCAAAATGGATTTTTCATTACCCGAAATAGACCTTATCTGAGGTCCTTTACAAGTTATTCAAAACAGATTTCTCATTGCCCAGGAAGGAATCGTTGTGTATAAGTAAAAGTCAAAGGAACCAATAGAACCATATTTTATTTTAGATCTGAAGGCTTGGGGTTAAAAATCCTAGGACTAGAGGGAAATAAATCAAAATAAATGTTTCGTTACATTCACTCTTAGAACACAGTAATCCCAAGACATTTTCTTTTTCTATAGGTATAACTCCTCCCACATGCGTGGAGGGGCCAGTGGCGCAATGGATAACGCGTCTGACTACGGATCAGAAGATTCCAGGTTCGACTCCTGGCTGGCTCGTTGTTGGTATCTTTTAGATCTCGTGATTGAGATTCCACAAATTCTCCTTTCCTAGATCTCTGTGTATCATCGGATTTTTGTTAACCTTTTAAATTTCTTAAAATATTACTTTACAAAAAAAGACAACATTTTTATAACATAAACTCTAGTGTTAAATTCAGAAGGAAGACTTTTTAAATGCATCATTCTGTGAGAATTAAGATTGAGAGTTTCACAAAGAGATTTCTAGATATCAAAAATTTTTAGGTCCTTTTCTATCCTTCTAACATATACATAATTTCAAGAATCAAACTTTTCTCAAGATTTGTAACAAAAACCAATAATCTCTTCTCCCACGTGCATCCATGGTGTTTCTCTGTGTATCTAAATTTCCTTTTCTTTAGAAGGACACCAGTCAGACTGGATTTAGGCTTCATTTTAAAACTATTTTACAGAGTTTGGCTTCTTTTCCCCCAACATAATCATGCAGAGAGGTTTGGAGTATTATCTCTAGTTCTGCTGTTTACTAGCATGCATGACCTTGGGCAAGTTATTTAAACTCTGCAAACCCCAGTAATCTAGTTCATAAGGTGAGAGTACTAGCAAGTATTCACTTTGTAAAATTGCGGAGAATAAATGATTTAGAACTTGGAAAGCAATTGAAATAGTGCATGGCACCTAGTAAATGCTCAAACAATAAAAGCTAAACTGTTGCTTTGGTTGTTATTTTTTATTATTTATTTTTGGATAGTAATGCATTGCCTTCAGAGATCCAGATCTTTGTCAGAAGTATAAGTCAAAAGTAGTTCTTCTACGGTATCTATGTAAACTGGTAGGGTTTCCTCCTTATACGCGGAAAGATCTATTTTGGAAGAAAGTAAGAAAAGAAAGAAACCAACCTGGGTAGCAGAGGATGGTTTTGACCCATTGACCTCTAGGCTCATGGGCCTAGCACTCTTCTGCTGCACCACTCCACTGAAAGCAGCAAAAAGCCTCCTAATTATTATTCATCTCTTTTAGTTTGTCAGTTTTCCAAACTGCAGAACTGTATATCCTGTCTTTTCCCTCCAGAGTAATAATCTATCTTTTGTAATTCGATGATCATGGGCCTAGACTAACTACTAAGAAAAAGGTCAATAAGAAATACAAAAATATTATTTTAGGTATACTTCTCTAAAGCACAAATGTATGATTAGATATAACGTCTGTCACTGTATTGTGTGAATATGTACAGTAAATATATGACAAAACGTCTGCTGATATTCCAAATGTCATGTTTTAAAGTCATTACAAGTTTTACAAAATAATAGAAACTCTTCAGAAGAAATAAATATGCTTTACCTTTTTTTCCATGCTGTAATGTACTAATACATAATCTTTAGGGTGGTTCGTGGAATGTTTAGCCCAGAGGATTAACCTTCTCTAATGTAAAGTTCATTCCCCATAGTCTCCATTTGGCAAAGTAACTGCGTTCAGGTTTTCTTCCTCTGAAAATCAATGAACTCCTTCCGTGATTTGCAGGGCTTGAGGAATCTCAGAGATCCAGCGATGTGCTATAGAACCCCTCCACATTGGAAAAGCTGATCCCGGTATGAAGCAAGTGAAATAGGTCTCTGCGAAGATCTGCTAAGCTCCTGAAGGTTGGAAAGAGAGATGTGGATAGAGAAAGGGGGCCAAGAGCACAAAAGTGAGCGTGAACAGAAGTCTAGGAGGGTTTAGAATAGGGACGAATTAGTGAAGATGTTAATTCAGAATGTTTGCTAAAAAAAGAATGAAAATGTTTCTATAGGCCTAAGAATAAGTCCAAAACTACAATAATATATTCCTGTGTATGCCTACCTAGTTAATTAAAAAAAAAAAAAAGTGGGGCATTTTGAAGAGACTGAAGTAACTGAGCATACTAAGCCTGGGAGAAAGGGGGAAGGCTTAACTCCTTCCCAACATTTCAGAGATAGGTACTCCCCGTCTTATAGTCAGCCACATCAGTGGGCTAAAATAAGCTGACCCCGACGTGATTTGAACACGCAACCTTCTGATCTGGAGTCAGACGCGCTACCGTTGCGCCACGAGGCCCCCCTGAGCCCGCTCTTAACTTATTTATTAATCTGATCTATAAAAATGATTTTTCAGTGCTTGCTTAGGACCAGGCAACCCGCATACCAAATAATGCCTGGTTGCTGCCTTCTGAATAAAGCCGCTATCCATCCAATCTTTCTGATTTTCTCAGCCTCGGAATTGCTCCATTTTCACCTCTTCGTATTTATGTTTCATTCCTTTTCTTACCTAGTTTTCTCCATATATTCCAAAAATAGAAGTTTTGGGCGTTTTGTTGTTTTTGTCTTTTTAGAAATACATTCTGGCTCCTTGGAGCAGCTGCATGAGAGTACGAGCTGTGGCAGCGGGAGTCCTGGCAGGACAAGCATTTAGAAAGTTTCTTCCGCTTTTTGACCGGGTATTGGTTGAAAGGAGTGCAGCCGAAGCTGTAACCAAAGGAGGCAATTTATGCTTCCAGAAAAATCTCAAGGAAAAGTGTTGCAAGCAATAGTAGTGGCTGTTGGATCGGGCTCTAAAAGAAAGGGTGGAGAGATTCAACCAGTTAGTGTGAAAGTTGGAGATAAAGTCCTTCTCCCAGAATACGGAGGCACCAAAGTAGTTCTAGATGACAAAGATTACTTCTTATTTAGAGATGGTGACATTCTTGGAAAGTACGTGAACTGAAATAAATCACTACTGAAATGGCATTGACATGAAGCTCATTCTACTGAAGTTCTGAAATCTTTCATCATGTAAATAATTTCCATGTCTTTCTTTTATAATAAACTAATGATCTCTTAAAAAAAATACATTCTGTTAAAAGTTGGTCGCTTCGAAGTGGGGCTGTGTAGAGGAGGTGGCTGAGAGTAAATAATGAGTACCTCTCCTTCCCCTACTACTCCTCAGTAATGGGCGCTAACCAGGGCGAGTTTTGAACTCGTTTCCATGCTGATGCTAATTAGTATTTCATTGAAATGAATTCATGCGGGAATCAAATCACTGGGACTGAAATTAGCCGGAAAAAGAACAAGAAATCTCGTCTGGGAGCCAGTTGATTATTCTGGCACTGTGCTTTGTTTGACTGCTTAAAGAGCCTGCCTAGGTAACTAGAGATCTGAATGTTAATGTCAGCCGGGTTTTCCTGGGAATCTGACATCTACACTCAGACCATCTCCTCTAATAGCAGAGAGGCCGCTTTGAACTCCTAGGAAAAGATATTCTGAAAAGTGACTCACTCCTGAAAACAGATCCATCTTTCCCTGAAAATTAAGGTTTCCTTTTCTTAATCCTGAAAAATCTGTCCGGAGCCCTGGGTTCCAGCTGGAAATTGTGAAGGATCATAAATACTGAATTGAAGGAATTTGTGTTTGACCCTGTAGAGCTAGCAGAGTAGTTTTGGTAGGTTATATGCTGTTATTTGCCTGTTAACAAGTGAAGGTAGTCATTCTGTGAGGTTGTGGAAAAAGATTAGGGGGCTTGAGTGAGGAATGTGTTGAAAGTTGGAGGCATTGGGGTGGTGAGATGAATCCAGCTTTCACAAAATAAATTACCAAGGATTTAGGAGGATCTGCAGCTGCTTCCAGAAAGAAAGGAGCCTGCAGATTTGGTGTGTAGAGATGATCTAGTGAGATCTGCTGTTGAAATGTTTATTGTTCTCAATTATAAAGTGGGGATAACATCTTATAACATTCTTATGATTTTATTTAAGTAATGTGCTCTAAGTTTATATATGCTTAAAATGATGCCTGGCATATAATGAGCTCTCAATAAATGTTAGTATAATTTCCAGCACTACTATAGTTCAGTGAAATTCTTAAATTCGTATGTTCACCACCAGCCTCATTCAGCAAAGACTGTGGTATGACTTACATTTGTCAATTGTTAGCCCTCTTGAATAAATTTAGTTTGGTGTTATGAAACAGAATTAAATAAATTTCCTCATTTTAGATGTTAGAATTATTCTTTTTCTTTAATTGTTCTAGCAGGTGTGAACAGCTCTTGGCCCAAGAAAAACCTGAGCCGCACATGGAGAGTTGGAGAGTCAGCTTTATTTCGCTCAGAGAGGTGTATCTGCCACCAAATCCTGAGTGCCCCCTTTTCGTTTTTCTTTTAGTTTTATACCTTTTGGGGGGCGGTTACAGTTAACCAATGGCAAGTTTTCACAAAAGTCATCTCATTTACATAGTAGTCAGCTAATCAGAAGTATGTCCCAAAAGTTACTTCATTTACAAGGTAGTCAACTAATCAGAAGTATGACCCCAAATCACCTCATCAGCTGTGAGTATTAGTAGCTGCTCAATTTAGGAGTGGGATAAGTGAAACAGGCGGGGTTTTGGTGGAACGCCCTGACATCATAAAAAAAAAGTTAAAGTAGGCATCATCCCAGGTTGCAGCTAAAATCAGCGAGTACATTGGCAACATAGGGCTGTGGAAGATGCTGGAAATGAACACCAATTCCAATCTGCAGCTGGAATGAAAAACTCAGTGAAACACTTTAACTCGTAGAAGTTTCATCATTCATTTGTTTTAGTCCATATTTAATGGTAATTCACAGCACTGCTAATTTCTGTCAGGTTGTTTATAATGAATTGTTTCTAATAACAGAAGCAAGTCTGGATAAAATTTTTAACATTGAGTTGTTATTCAGCCTCAATGACAAGCATCTGGAGCACCTTGACGTTCAAATTGCTTCTCTCACTCCATACCTTTCAAAGCCCTTTACTTTCCAGAGCTGGAGACCATGAGCCTAAGCCCTGCAGACTTGATTGTGTTAGATACCCTACTCCAATCTGGGGCTCAGGCAAGAGAATTTTCAAATCCCCCAAATTCTGGGTCTTAGCACCAATCTCAGATATTGCTGATTTGACCTAGGACCCCAGTTGTAATAGCTGGCATTGTCTTTGTGTCTGTGTTCCTGTCTCTATCTAGTGCTTATTCCAGAAACTTGGATACATTTCTGAAGATCTAAGGAAAGGGAGTCAAGGAATAAGCAGTTTGCGTTTTGTGAGGCTCCTCCCACAGACTGCCTTCTGCCTACCACCACACTCCTAGAACCCCTGGCTGACAGATTCCTATATCGGTCACTTGTCTGGGTCTCCAGATATCTTTGTTCCTGTCATACATCTCATCACTGAGATCTCCAGGCCCACTGACAAGACACATTGTTGAAATCTCTTTGGAATCATCTCCTGACTTCTCACTAAATACAGACACTTGTTTGCTACCACTTCCTCTGAATAAAGTCTCCCTTCTCAGCTAGGCTCTATCCTGATTCCAACAACGGGCCAGTCCTCTGCAAGAAGTGTCTGCTCCACCCTGCTGGGTGAACCAATTTCCAGCCTGACTCTGCAACACCAACATAGATTTGTGTTTGGAGTGGAAACAGAGGTCAAGTGTAATTATGTGTGTTTAAGACTTAATTAAGGGATTTACATCCATTAAAATGGCTATTATTTTTTAAAAAAATCATAAAATAACAAATATAAGTGAGACTGGTGAATTTAGGACAACTTGTACATTGCTAGTGAAAATGTAAAATGGTGCAATTCCTTTACCATTGTGGAAAATGGTAAAGTAGTTCCTCAAAATATTAAACATAGGGCTGGCACGGTGGCTCACGCCTGTAATCCTAGCACCCTGGGAGGCCAAGGCAGGCAGATAGCTCAAGGTCAGAAGTTCCAAACCAGCCTGAGCAAGAGCGAGACCCCGTCTCTACTAAAAATAGAAAGAACTTAGCTGGACAACTAAAAATATATACAAAAAATTATCTGGGCATGGTGGCACATGCCTATAGTCCCAGCTACTTGGGAGACTGAGGCAGGAGGATCACCTGAGCCCAGGAGTTTGAGGTCGCTGTGAACTAGGCTGACGCCATGGCACTCTAGCCTGGGCAACAGAGTGAAGACTCTGTCTCAAAACAAAAAAACAAAAAAACCTCAACCTGTGTTTTGTGTATTTAGGTTTTACTTTAAAAGAAACACTTTTCCATTTGGAGGAGAGGGTAGGCCACTATATCCTTCTTAATCAGCAGAAAAGTAAACAGGCTCTTTTGTGGTTCTAGATCAGCAACCCATCCATTCATTCACCAAATATTTATTGTTGGCATACTATGTGCCAGGCACTTTTTTAGACTTAAGGGATATTTCAGTTAACAAAACAATTAAAACAAACAAACTTCCTCTGTTGGATGTTACTATGCCTGGGATAATCCTACTGGCAACTGGAGCCTTCTTGTGACAATGAAGAGAGCTAAGCTGAGAAGCTAAGCTTGTGAAATATTAAAATGAAAAGAATCTTGATACTTGATGACAATACACGGACAGGAGTTGTCCCCTGTGTTGTTCAGGGTTCAGTTATAGAGTGTAGAATGCACTTTAGATTATTTAAGTAGGAAGGGATTTATTACAAGTACTTTCTACAACGAGCATTCAGAACTGACTTCCAACACCACATTGCAAAACGGGCCCACCAAGGAAACTCCTGTAGTACAGCACTGTAACCGTAGGACAATGCTGCAGCTGCAAGGAAGGAGAGAAGCACCATCAGAAAGCCCCTGCTTGCTGCCAGGTTCAGATCTGTGCAGCACCTGCATTGGCACCAGCAAAACAGATGCCTTACGGCCTGCCTCTCAAGTCTTAAAAATCAATGATAGGTCACTAAGAACTCTGCTAACACTACACAGGGAAACCAAACAGCACTTGAAATGGCAGAAATGCAGCCCCTGCCTCATGTCTATCTTCCACATCCCATGTGGCTGCATCTGATTTGCTAAAGATGTAGTTTGTTAAAACTTCATACCCAAAGTGAGATACTATTCTGAGGAAAAGGGGAGGCCCAACATTAATCTATAAAGTCCTGAAATGACCAAGATGAAGTCGAAGTCAATTGACTTAGAAGTAGCCTGATTTGACTAAGATGAAGGATCTGCCATTAAGCAGGAAATGGCCTGGGGATGGAAATAAGGCTCAGTTTATATTCAAATAAATGTGCTTCACTCCTGAGGTTATGGCCTACAGAATTCAAACATATTAATAAGGCCTTCTAACTCTATTATAACATTCTTGTGGGCAGCACACAGGTCTTTTCAGTTCCTGGGATTCCCATGTGCACAGCCCCGATCTTGCCCATCTTCAGGCCGCTCGGTTTGTGTGGGTTGCCAGCTTAAGTTAGTCTCTCCGGTACCCAGCACAGGCAGCGGCGCGTGGCGGCCACCAGGGGGCGCAGGAATCCGTTGATGATCACACAGGAAAAGAGGAAGGGAGGAGAGGCGGGAGAAGTGCAAGAAGCGGGGAGGGAGGAGGAGTAGGGGTAAGGGCAGGGACGAAGGAAGAGGAAAGGAGAGGAGGGTTAGGAGAGGGAAGAGAACTTGTGAAAGGAAAGGGGAAAAGGAAGGGGGAGGGGAAGCAAGTTACTGAAGGGAAAAAATTCTCTGGACGCAGTTAGTGACATTTGTAGGATACTTTTTACATTTTACAGTGTGTTACAGATACTGTCTCATTTTTTCCTCACAGTAACAACCCAGTTAGTGACTGACGTCCACATTTTGTTTTATTTTCAACCTGAAATGTTGTCATTTGTTTTTAATATAAAACATACTTTCTATGTGAAAACATAAACATCGGGCAAGTGTCAAGACTAATGGATCTTTGCTACATATTACAGCTTTATTAAATCCATTTCTGTGGTGATTCTGAGATCTCTAAATAACGTGTCTCCAGATGGTGCAATCCTCATGTCAGAGTTGAGACACAGGCAAAGGGACACAGCAGTACACAAAACTCAATCAAAGTCTGCTCTCAAGGAGTTGGGCATGCTAGTGGGAAAGAGAGAATAAGTAACATATTTAGTATGTCAGACAGAGCCTTAAATTTCATGGAGAAAAATTAAGCTCAGAAAAGAGATAAGGTTGGGCGAAGAGGAGGGAGTGATCAGGGAGGGTTTTAAGCAGCCTCCTCATTCTTCAACTGGGGACAGTAGCCCCACCTCCTGCGATTCTAGTGAGGAATATGAAAGTTGCAGATACCAGGTTGAAATCACTTTTTGTCAGACCCTAACAAACTAGAGGCAGGGTTAAATCACAAAGTGGGGAGGATTCACTCTTGCATATCTGAGATAAAGACTGTCTCAAGGACTTTCTAAAATAATCCCATGAGAAATTCTTTCTTTAGGACTGCAGCAAGTCAGGTAAGATGCTCTCAAAAGAACACTGCCCAGTAATGGCATCATCACCAATGAACTGACTCCAACTCTGGCTTTGAGTTTTTGAAATCAATGGACTATGTTTCTAAGCAGCTTGTGTGAATTTCCCTTTTTGCTAATATAAGTTTCCTTCGCCTTTTGCTCTTCAGATACATATGTCGCTTGGCATAGCTCTGCATCTGAGGTTATAATTCTCAATTTGAATTCTCAAATAAATTCAACATATTTGGAGATATTTATCAGTGATTTTTTTTCTTGGTTGACAGAAACAAATAAGTTACTACATGTATAGGCTTTAGTAAGGGCTCTGTAAATGTTAGCAATACAGAGAGAAATAAAGATAATTTATTACTGTAACCAAAACATTTGGAGCTGTAATATTTGAGGATTGGATTAATTTTTTTAGCACCACAGAGCAGAACTACAAACAAAGGTAAAGGTACAGAGAGGAAGATCTTACTCTGTAAGAGAAAGAACTTTCTCACAATTAGCCTTGTCCATTTTGTAAGATAATGAGCTCCCCATTTTGGGAATGATTAAGCAGAGATCTGATAGCTGCCATAAAAGGATGTAGTTGAAAGAGTTTGTGCCCTTTGTGGGCAACTAAGTTAGCCAAACTTTACGAGTCTTTCCAAAACTCAGACTTCATGATTCAACTAAAGTTTACCAATAAGATAATCTGACATGTCTTGAATGATGCACATTCACTCAACAAATCCTGTTTGAACTCTTCTGCTGGTCATTATTAGAAGTTTTTATTTTATTTTATTTTATTTTCAGACAGAGTCTCACTTTGTTGCCCAGGCTAGAGTTAGTGCCATGGCGTCAACCTAGCTCACAGCAACCTCAAACTCCTCAGCTCAAGCGATCCTACTGCCTTAGCCTCCCGAGTAGCTGGGACTACAGGCATGTGCCACCATGCCGGGTTAATTTTTTCTATATATATTAGTTGGCCAATTAATTTCTTTCTATTTATACTAGAGACGGGGTCTCGCTGTTACTCAGGCTGGTTTTGAACTCCTGACCTCAAGCATTCCGCCCACCTTGGCCTCCCAGAGTGCTAGGATTACAGGCGTGAACCACCAAGCCTGGTCTAGGTGCTGTGGCTGATGTCTGTAATCCTAGCTTTCTGGGAGGCCAAGGCAGGAGGATCTCTCAAGCTCAGGAGTTCAAAACCAGCCTAAGCAAGAGCGAGACCCCATCTGTACTAAAAATAGAAAGAAATTAATTGGACAACTAAAAATATATAGAAAAAATTAGCCAGGCATGGTGGCACATGCCTGTAGTCCCAGCTACTCGGGAGACTGAGGCAGAAGGATTGCTTGAGCCAGGGAATTTGAGGTTGCGTGAACTAGGCTGACGCCATGGCACTCTAGCCCAGGTAACAGAGGGAGACTCTGTCTCAAAAAAACATTAATAAAAAAAAAAAAAAAAACTTCCATAATAAAAAGTTTAAAAATAGAATGGAAAAAAAAAATGGCATGAAAACCCTTCTAGTTAACATTGTTGAACCATAAAAAGGCAACCCATGAAACATAAGAATTCATTTGGGAAGAAAAGTATATCATTCATTGATCCATTCCACAAATATATTTCAGACACTGTTTAAAGGAAAGGTGTTCTGCAGAAATGTTAGTCTCGGTCCTGGGATAGTAATTTCCAGCTGACAGAAGGACTCAGAGAACTTGTAAAGGCTCCTGCACCTGCTGAATGCGGCACATACCATTAAACCCTATTTCTGTTTGTTTCAAAAATACAAAAGTACCTGAGGCCTGTTTGTGGAATTTGAGAAGTCCAACTTCATGATATCTAGTCTCCTCCTGGTACTGAGTTTCAGATGCCCAGTCCCTGCTGACTTTTTAACCCTATCCCTTATCAGATAAACTCTGCAAAGCAAGGCCCTTATCTATTTCACATTTGCATACTTAAAGGAATGGAGTTAATGCCTGGAAGACAGGGGTAGATGCCCAAACCATTGGTT
Source organism: Mirza zaza (assembly GCA_008750895.1). NCBI lineage: Eukaryota > Metazoa > Chordata > Mammalia > Primates > Cheirogaleidae > Mirza > Mirza zaza. Next base: position 25,863 of record VSMD01135283.1, on the reverse strand, counting down.
GAATAAGGAGAGAGGCAGAGAGAAAGAAAAAGTAAGTGCACAAGAAATCATCGTTATTTGCCTATGACTTAAAAACTCATTTGCTCTATTTATTTTACATTGCATCTGAAGTCTTTCATTTCTAATTGTGGAATAAAAGGCTGTCTTTCTCATTAAATAGACTTCAGGCAATAGCAAACAGGTTAGAAACATATTTTCAGGTCTAAGGGAATCTTCTCACCCCAGATTAACCTGTAACCAAATCATGTCCTGGAATTAATCCTGATGCTGTTACAGTAAGTGTTACAGCGGGTGGTCCTAAGGACAACCCTAACAGCACATGAAGAGTCAGAGAATCAAAGTTTATTCACCGGTGGGCTCAGAGGGGCCTCACCACCAAATTCTGAGCACTGTCTACCCAATTTTTCCCACTTTTATTAAGTTGGGGTGGTCTGAGGGCTGGGGTATCAGGTGTAGGGTAGTTGATGTGTCTGGTAATAGGTTGATATTATGTCGATGCGCCAGGCAATAGATTTAGTGTTATGCTGATGCCAGGCAATAGACTAGTAGATGGGCCAGGAAACAGGTTAGTATTATGGTGATGTGGGTCTTTCTTGAGAAGTAGGGGGTCTCCGGTGTCTGATGGGCCAAGTAATAGATGGGGGCTTCCCTTAGCATAGTGAAGTCCAGCTGTGCAGTCTACAGTGGAACAGAAGTCCAACCAGTTTAAGAGACTAGCTCCAGATCACACAGTTCAGTGTCAGATCTGAAATGAGATCCTAAGACATCTGTCTGTGACCTGTAGTGTCTCCACAGAGATCTTGATGATTTTCCTATTCCAATGCAGTAGCAGTTCCCAGAAAATCAAAAAATGATCTTCAGACATTTTTTCAAGAGGTAAGTGTTAGGTCTAGAGCTGAGAGAGACACACACGAAGCCTCATGTGTAGCAAAATGCTATTTATTTTGGGCATCAGGGTGCAGATTGGTGGAGACCAAAGAGCATCCACACTGAGGGAGGGGAAAGCCTTGGGTTTTATAGAGGGTTTCTTAGGAGGGAGTGAGTACCTGGGCCAGGACAGCTGCTGCAATAAAATTTTTTTTTCAAACAACCAATTTTGGGACCCCTGGGTCAGTCTCATCCAGTAGAGATAAGGGAAGAGGGTAGTTCTGTCCTTATCAAGGGGGGATAGGAATGCTGGCTGCAGCTGTCTGTTAGGTTTACAACTTCCAGGGACTCTCCAGATCTCTGTGGCTATTGATTCACATACATACTTTTCCAGTTCCCACCTGCAACAAATCTAATGGTGAGGACTTGTGGAATGGATTCTGGAGAGACTGGTATCTCTTCAGAGTTGTAAAATAGCCAAGAAATAGAAGGGCACATTCCTGTAGAATCAGATATACCCAGTGTGAGATCTGCTAGGCAATGCCAGTAATCCGTTGAAAAGACAAGATACCCAGTCATGTTTTTTTTACCATTTTAGAGTCTTTCACAATTTTTCCTGACAGTTCTTCTTTCTTTCTTTCTTCATTTCTTTCTTTCTTTCTTTCTTTCTTTCTTTCTTTCTTTCTTTCTTTCTTTCTTTCTTTCTTTCCTTCCTTCCTTCCTTCCTTCCTTCCTTCCTTCCTTCCTTCCTTCCTTCCTTCCTTCCTTCTTTCTTTCTTTCTTTCTTTCTTTCTTTCTTTCTTTCTTTCTTTCTTTCTTTCTTTCTTTCTTTCTTTCTCCTCTATAGTGTTGAGCACAAAACAGGCTACAGTAGTTCACGCAAAGGCAGCAAATATTAGATTAAATATTAAGTAGATGAACAGACATTTCCCCAGAAATACTGCTTAAATAGTGCCAAAGAAGACCAAAAAGGGATTTCTAGAAATAATCTGGACCACTTGCAAAGGACCTAAGAGGAAGAGAGAAAACTACACACATGCATACTCCTCTTTAAATAGCATCCTCACTTGCCTTCTTTGTTATGATCCCGAGTGCGAGAAACTGAATTGGGTCAAATTGTGAGTCTTTATTTACTGGCCAGAACTACTCCTGTCCTGCAGAGTGGCAGGCACAGAAAATAGTGATGAGCTAGGAAAAACAGCCTCTTTTTAAAGGCAAAAACCACACTCTAAAAATCTAATTAGCAAACACTTTTACAAAAGGAGAGAAAGCATTAATCTGACATCATTATCTTTTAGCACAATAGGTGGGGGGGCTTGGAGCCTTGAGATGGGTTTTGTAGGCGTCACCAGCTGCAGCTAAGATTCAGCGGAGAGGAAGCCTCTGATGTAGCCTAATTACAGACAACATTAATCTTAGTTGAAATACATTCTGCATTCTGTGATCTAAGCCCGAGCGTATTTCACTAGGTACATGAAGCATGCCAGGTGCCTCAGGGGTCCAGGGTGTTTTGACCCTGGACTAGTGGCTATATCTTGTGGGCCATTGTGTGCCATGCACCACCGCCCTTCCCCTTAGTTTCTAAACTTGATCACACTAGCAGAGGCAGGATGGCAGGTCTGGAGTCAGATAAGGGTCAGCTGAAAGTTTTCCATTCTCTTAAGCAAGCAAGTAAGCATGATACAGAAGCTAATGGAGGGTTATTTGCTACCTATGGTCCCTAGGCCTTAACATTCTTCTGTCCAGCATGGGCTTCAGGGAAGTCCCATCCTTGTACATATTTGTGTACATTTATTTCTCTGTTCTGGCTTTATAGGTAGTTTTTATTTATTAATTTAACTTTTTCTATGCATGTCATATTTCAAATTGCAAAACATCTTTAAAAATTATTTCCACTTATATGGAATCCTTTTTCTGATAGAAAACAGGGTTGAAACTCTCATTTTTTTCAACTCACATTATTTATTGGATGCTTACTAAATGACTAGCATGGGCTGAGTGCTAAGGAAAATTCAAAAGAAACATATGCAAAAAAAGGTCATTTAGATAGAGTGTCTTCTCACAGTTATTTTAAATTGATCTGGCAGTGTTGATAGCACAGGTAATATCATTGAACTCTCCATTTTATAGGTGAGAATCAAGATGGAAAGACACTGGGTAACTTGGTTGAAACCACACGTAGAAGAAGTGGTGGAACTGGGACTGGTACTTAGGTCTTCCAATTCCTACTGTAGCTCCTTTCCATACCCAAAACATATCACTCAACAAGTGCATGAACTTGAAGGGCTCCCAAGTTCAAGGTAATTCTCAGTGGAAGGCTCCTTTTCTCATGACTAGAGGAAAATGGAATAATTTCCAGTCATTCCTCAGGATTCCAGTTTCAGTTCTATATTCCAGGGGTGATTTTGTCTTTCTGATTTAACACCAGGTCCCAGAGCCTTTATAAAAAATGATTCTCAAGGTTTCTTGGGTTTTCGACGATCCTGTAGAAGAGAATGGAGCAAACCTGGAGTCACTGTCCTGGCCAGACCCCTTCCTGCTATTGGGCTGCACCAGGAATCTCAGGGTGTTCTGGAGGCACCCTCCATGCTGCTCCAGCACCTCCCACCCTTAGGCCCTTTCCTGTGTTTCTCCACAGGAATAATGCTCAGCAATCCCAACATGTGCACTCTCTTCCTGAAGGACTTTCTTTAGGTGGCAGCTCAGATCTCACTCTTTCTTGTGTTCACACTTCTTCTAGTGGGTGTGCTTGCCTTCATCTGGGAATGTCACCAGGAGAAACAGCAGGAATGCCAGACCAAAGGTAAAGCCATCAGGAGACAAGGCAGTGAACTCCAAAGAAAACTTCAGGAAAGGGGATTGGAGAGATGAAAAGGGAGAGGACAGACCTGAAGCAGATCAAGATCTTTTTACTGAGAGTTCTCATGCAGTCTTTCTTCACTCCTTGTTCAACACTGAACCAACCCCCTCATTTACTTCACTTAAGCTGTAAGCCTGACTGGGACCTGGAGCTCCATGTTCTGGGATAGTTCATAAGACTCCCTGTGCACAGAGCAGGAAAGGGGGCCTCCAGAGGGTCCTTGGCCAAATAGACCTGTCTTGTCTATTGTGGATGGAGCTGATTAATTTCTTGTCCCTTTGCAGAGAAATTCCAAAGAGAGCAGGGTAAGCTCTGTGCTTCCCTCTCCTCTGTGTATGATTTGAGGCCTTTTTACATGAGGTTTCATTGTTCTACTTCAGGCTGGAGTAAAGCCCAGAAAACGGATAGTGAGTAAATTGTATTTTTTTTTTTAATTTAAGACCTTACCTGCCCATTTAATAGGTGTCTTTGTCCTGATTCTTTCCCCTGAGGCCTTGCTCACTCTTTTTTTTTTGGAGACAGAGTCTTGCTTTGTTGCCCAGGCTAGAGTGAGTGCTGCAGCGTCAGCCTAGCTCACAGCAACCTCAAACTCCTGGGCTCAAGCAATTCTGTGCCTTAGCCTCCCTGGTAGCTGGGACTACATGCATGCGTCACCATGCCTGGCTAATTTTTTCTATATATATTAGTTGGCCAATTAATTTCTTTCTATTTATAGTAGAGACAGGATCTTGCTCTTGCTCAGGCTGGTTTCGAACTCCTGACCTCAAGCAATCTGCCCGCCTTGGCCTCCCAGAGTGCTAGGATTACAGGTGTGAGCCACGGCACTCGACCCTTGCTCACTCTTACACAATTTAAGGTTTTGGCCCATATATCTCCTGGCTCTCACCTTAGGGATGCCCCAAAGTTTTTCTAAACCTGTGTCTAACATTTAATTCCATATCCTCTTCTGCAGGCGTCCTCAAACTATGGCCCCTTGGGCCACATGCCACCCACTGAGGACATTTATTGGCCTACTGGGTGTTTTTGCCACCACTGCCTGTCCTGCTTAACAGCCGACTAGTCTGTGCACTCTCCAACGGTCTAAGGGACAGTGAACTGGACCCCTGTTTAAAATGTTCGAGGACCCCTGCTCTTCTGCCAACCTCCTGGTCCTCCTTCTTCCTTTGCTTGGTCAATGGTGCCAACACCCACCCAAGCGGGCTCCTTTCCTACCCCTAAGCAAGTCCTTTCTATGGCTTATCCCAGGGCCCCTTCATAAGGATGGACCACTCCCCCAATGTTTTCTTTCTTCTTTTATCACAGATACCTGGGGTTCAGTTTACCACGGCCCTTGTCTCAATGACAGCCACTAACAAACCACTTGGTCTCCTCCTTCCTTGGCCCCATGAGTGACTGCTGCCCTTTTCATTTTAAGGCCTTTAAATAAACATCAGAAAACACACAGGAAATCTGAAAAACAACGAGCATGGACAACACATTGCTTCTTAAAAGCTATTACAGTATTTATCATAGCCTGGAGTTTCAGAGTAAACTTGCTGAAAGAGAGTGGGATACGAGCTAACCACCATCTTGGCCCCTGTACCTTGCCTTTTATATATCGCTTGCTTGCTTGCCACTTAGCATGACTGAAGCCATGACAGGCTTCTGCAGAGTAAAAAAAAACCGAAAAACAAACAAGGCCCCAGGGAAGAAACCGCAAGGCACTAACTGATAAGGTACTGGAGAGTCCCTGGAACCTAGCCAACCAATCAGAATACATGGCCAGCGTGATCAGTGCGTGAACAGCTTGTGTGGGGTGTGTGGGTGCTAGGTGGGCTCCGGATAACACTTGTAACCAGAAACCTGAGTTGCACAACAACTAAAAGTATAAAACCTGTGCTGAAACCTTGCCAAAGGTCCTTGTCCATTGAGAGGCCACTGCGCTGGCACTCTGGGACTTGGACCCTGGCTCGAGCTAGCCCCAATAAATTCCCTATTGCAACCTAAATTATCTGTTCTGGGTACGGGATCCTGACATAACAAGAGAAATCTGATTATATTCCTCTGAGTTCCCAAACCTTCCATGGATTATCATTGTCTCCTGCAGTCTTATTGGGGTCGGGGATGCTATGGAGATTTGTAAGTTTTAAAAAATTATTTCAATGTCAATTTTAACCTGAAAACACAGCCTAAGAAGACTGGTTGCCATCTTTATAATCAGTTGTTGCAGAGAGGTTGCAGACTGCTCACACCGGCTGCAGTGCCCCAAACACATCATGTGGCATCGTGTTTCTACACCTGTTCCCTCTGCCTGGTTAACACAGATGGTTGACCTCTATTCATTCTACTCATTCACACAAACCAGGGCAGGTTCCTTCACCTTTCCACAACTCTATTTTTCTTTTCTAGAAATAAAGTTAATTACACCAACTGCTCTGAGCAGATGTTTAAAAATGAGATAAGGTATGGAAAGCACAGCACAGAGCTTTGATAGTGACTATTAGCCGTTATCCTCACCACCACATCCTTTCCCCACATCTCAGATGGTGAAACAATCTCCCACCTCAGAGAGAAAACAGAAGATGCAGGTCCCAAACTCCCTGCACCACAACATACACCTGTCCCTCCTGATCTGTCCTTTCTCCTGTCTCAGGCTAATTCTGCACCCTCATCCTGGATGCCCACCTCTCCAGCTTTTCTTGGACTTCTCTATTCACTTTGTTTATTCATTCATTCAACAAGGATCTATGAGCGCAAACTATGTGCCAGTCACTATTCTAGGCGCAAAGGGCAGAGAAACAAACAAAACAGAAAGTCCCCAGTCAAAACAACATAATTTGTTGTGGTGGGAAATAGACAACAAACAAAATAAGTAATATGTATGGTGTGTTGGATGATGATAGGTGCTCGGGAGATAAATAAATCAGAGTAAGGAATATCGGAAGTTGCAGTTTAAAATACCGTGGTGATGAGTAAGAGGAGCAAGACACGGGAACACCTGGGGGAAGAGCATTCCAAGTAGGGGGAACAGCATTGCCAAAGCCCAGAGGCAGAAGCACATGTGGAGTGTGCGAAGACTAGCAAGAACACTGGTGTGGCTAGAGCACACGGGTGACCAGGGGAATGGGAGGGCAGGATGTCAGAGGGGTCTGAGGGCAACATCACATATGACTTTGAAAATTATCATGCTGACCTTGCCTTTGCTTCTGAGAGGGTAACAACTGAAGGGTTTGAGCCCAGGAGCACTGGACTGACTTAAGATTTAAGAAGTCACTTCAGATGCTAGACTGAGACTGAGCTGTGGGCAGGGGTGGTGGATAGAAGCCTGAAAACCAGCTGGGAGCTACTGCACTGATCCAGGTGGGACTTGAAGATGACTTGTACCAAAATGGAGCTGTAAAAAATCTTCTTCCCAGATCACTCAGGTTATTGGCAGATCTTATTTCATTATATATAGTCCTACAATTATAATTGTAAGACTGAGGGCCCCAACTTCTAGACCCTGCTCTGAGATTCTGGAGGCTACCTCAGCTCCTTGTTATGTGGGCCTCCCAACAAGACTACTTTCTTCTTCAAAGCCAGGTATGGAGACAGAACCCCTAGAGTGGCTCAACTAGCAAGACAGAGACTTATACAGCATACTATCATAAAGGAAGGGACATCTCATCAGCTTTGTCATATTTTATTGGTCAGCAGCAAATCACAGGCTCTGTCCACTACCATGGAAAGAGAACACACAAGAGTGTGAACCCCATGAGGGGTGAGTGATCATAGGTCCCCCTAGAGTCTGCCTGTCACACCACGTAACAAGCTCAAGTTTCTCCCATTGTAAGCAGAGCCTGCTTCTGCCTTCCCTGAACAATATATTCTCACCGGCTTCTCTCTAGGTTCCTACTGCCACACAAGCGAAGTATCAGAAGACAGAACACATGACACAAACATCCTTCCTTCCCTGCCTGCCGTGATGATGGACCACTGCTCTACAACATCATAAAAACTGTTCTGCCTTATCTTCATCAGGGTAGGCTAACTACTGTAACAAACAACTCCAAAGCTTCATTATATAAACATAATAAAAATGTATTTTTCTGTCTCTTCAGAGTTCAGGAAAGATCACACAGTACGTGAGAGCTCTGCTCCACACTGACCTTCTGGGACCTCACCCTATTCTGCATCCAGCCAGCAGATGGGGAAGAAGTGGTAGAAATATTGGGCAGAAAGCTTCTCATGGGCCAAGCTTGAAAGTAGCTAACTGTTCCCCTGGGAAACATCATCTCACTTTGTCCTTAGGAGAGAAAGAAGCAGTATTTAGTGAACACATACAAGTTTTCCCCATAAGAGTCTTCTGAGTCTCTCACTATCAGACTTGGCCCAAAGATGAACAAACAGTCTCTACATTCTAGAGTCCTAGTCTGGTATAGAAGAGAAACAAGAAACAACAGTTCAGTGACAGAAGAGTGATTTGTACAAAATGCTGTGGGAGATGAGAGGACAGAGTGAGAAGAGGGGATTACTGAATAGCTACTCCTGCTCCCAGCGACCTGGACCTCCAGATTTCAGGAACCTGGAGCATCTACTTATAAAAGTGTCTGCCTCTCCCAGGGGGTCTTCAAAGCATGACCTTGAGGACATTTGGGGAGATGCTTATCACTCCAACTGCTTTGAGGAAGAAGGAGGAGGGTTTTATGGGTTAGGGTTAGCTTCTCGTCCCCTTTACTCTCAGTCATTTAGAGCTCCAGACGCCATAGTGGAACTGGTACTCTCTTCTTTCTTGCTGTTTCTGCAGCTGGTGCGGCTCTGGATCCAGATATAGCCCACTTGGAAATCTTTCCATCTGAAGATCATTGAGTGTGAGGTGGGAAAACACATAGCAGGATGTCCCAAAAAACCCAGGAGGTTTTTACCTGAACTTTGTGTGCTGGGCCATAAGCATTCTCTTTGGGGGGACATATCTACAAAGTAGAAATGGCGGACACAGCTTCCTGGGAGCTTGAGGTTTGTGTAGAAAGTTCAGAAAGGACTTGGGGAATCACAGAGTCACCTCAAAATGTATTCTGGGGCAGGGAACTGTATGCTATAAGTGTCACACCACCACTTCCCTCATACCCTTCTTCCCACTGAACTACCCCTGTCACCAGGTAGGGATCTTCTTGAACTATGAACCTCTTTCATCATGTGGCTGATGATCCTACATCTACACTTCCTCCCAGGCTTCCTTCTCTCAGCCCCTCTGGTTTTACTTCTGCCTGTGGTTCTCTCACCCAACCCCTCTGACAATCTGTCACTGAGGCTGTTAATACTCAGGCACTCTCTCAGTTGAATCTCCCTGGGAAAACTCTGCACTGGGGTTGAGGAGCTTCTTCTAGGGACAACGGCCCCAGAGCTCCCATACTAGCCAGCAATGGAGGCTTAGCCCCTCTGACCTTTGATGTCAGAGCTTTGATCTCCTTCCCAGTTTTCCAAGGGGCTGGACAAAGGCTGGGGCTAGTGTATGGTGTTCCAGGGCTGAGTGGTGAAGATGATCCAGGAAGGACCATGCAACATGATAGACTCTTGTTAGGATTGTGCATCTGGTGGATGTACAATCTTTTTCAGCTGGAAACTGAAAAAGAAACTCAAAAGAAAGCAGAGAGAAGAAATACTGACAGAAGGACAAAAGGGATGGAGAAGAATGTCTCCCCTTGAGCTTCTCGCAAGGTACTGAAAAAAAGAAAGGCTGATGCCCACTAGCAGTGTCTGTTTTTAATTTCTACATAATAGAACAATAGCAGAAAGATGTTACTATTTCACAGTCTTTTTATACAAGGACTTTATTTCATTTCAACCCACATAAAATCCTGGAGATAATAAAGCTCAGGGAGAAGACTCACTTCTCCAGGACACCCTGCAGGTTTGGGACATGACTTTACATCTAACATTCTTACACCTAATGCCACATCAGGTCATCTCTAAGAATCCAACACACCCTCCATCCGGCAATTTCAACATCCCTTACATCATTTTTCAACCTAGAGTTTCATGATGTCTATTCCAGTTTGTGAATTTGTTTACTTCTCTTTTCTGTAAATAGCTTCCTGCTTAAAATATAACACTTCATCAACAGTTAAATGCATGTTCTCTAACCTTTTAAGATGTTTATATCAATACATGCCCATTCAGTTTATCTTATGAAAACCAGACCTTGCTCTATATATTGTTCCATCACATGTTTTTTTAATTAAACATTAATATTATAGTATTTATACTAAGATGGTTTTCTTTCTTTCCTGTTCCAAATGATACTGCTATAAACATCTTTGTGTGTAAGTTGTGCATAGCTTTAATCACTTCTACAGAATAAATTTCAGAATTGCATTTGTCATTCAGATACATTCTTGAAAGTGCAATTGCTGGGCAAAAGCAACTTGAATTATTCCTAAGTATGTGTACATACCTATCTATTTGCTACAGGAAAGAAGCGTTTGCTCTTATTTTTGGTCTCTATTAGGCCCATCTCCTGAAGTTAGCAGTCGAAGCCCACCCTTCAGTTTTGCATTCGTTTGGGGTCAATTTGAGCCTTTTCATTCTCCTCGAGGAATCATTGCAAGCCAACAACCCTGAGAAGGAGGATCAAGTTTACTTTTTACTTAGCATACATCTTTATGACTTATTCTTTGTGAGGCATTGTTGTAAGCAAATTGCTTGTATTATCTCATTTCATCCTTGTAACAGCAACACAAAAAGTCAAGTACTATTATTATTATTATTTTACAGATAGGGAAACTAAAGCACAGAGAGGTTGGGTCACTGGCCCAAGGTCACACAGGTAACTTAGCATCCACTACATACTTCAACCTCTTCTCACCGATTATAAACTTCGGTGCCTGAGATGTACTAGATGGTAGGTTCTCAATAGAAATTTGTTAAATCAGTGGATTTTTTCTGTCCCATTTCACATCCATTTGTCCCAAGACTTCTCTCCTAGGACTTTGTGGAAAGGACTGGATGAGAAACTACCAAAGTTAGAGATATGAAGTATTGGGCCCAGAAACTTCTTTTCTTGTTTTGTTTTACTTTTTATGAGACAGGGTTTCACTCTGTTGCTTGGGCTGGGGTGCAGTGGTATCATCATGAGCAACCTCAAACTCCCGAGCTCAAGTGGGCTGCCTCAGTCTCCTGAGTAGCTAGGACTACAGGAATGGGCCACCACACCCAGCTAGTTTTTAAATTTTTTTGTAGAGAAGGAGTCGCACTGTGTTGCCCAAGTTGAGTATTGAACTCCTGGCCTCAAGAGATCTTTCTGCCTTGGCCTTCTAAAGTGCTAAGATTATGGGCATGAGCCACTACTCCTGGCCCAGAAACTTCTGTGAATCTCAGCACCTTGGTTACTTCTCTGTGTCAAAATAACTTGGATACTCCAGGTACTAGTTGGATGTGCCATTCTTACTATAAACACAGAACCAGCCCTACTTATTTTGTGCAATAAAATGATGAGTTGTTTTTCAGTTGCCATGGACCCCCAGGTTGAAGGTCATGTAAGCTGAGCATGCCCAGATGAACCAAGCCTGCACCCATGGGTGGAACCTAAGTGCTTTCGCCAAGGAATGCTGATCAAATTAAGAAGCCAACACCTCATTGCATGATCCATGAGCCAATCAGATCAAGCCCAGCATCACCCCTCACAGCATGATCCAGTCAGATCATGCCTCCCAGCATCACATCATTGCAAGATCCAATCAGATCAAGCCTTGTTCCTCTCTTCCTACAAAACCTGCCCCCAGGCACCAGTTCAGGGAGATAGATCTGAGTATTGCCAGTTGACTTGCAATAAAGCCTTTCTCTTCTCAAAACCTGTTGGCACAGTATTGGTTTTTATGTACATCAGAGAGAGAGCCCATTGCTTACTTCATAACAGTACAGATATAATTTCAAGCTGCAAAGCTTCTGATAGGTTTTGAATTTAAAATTAAAACAAACAAAAAATAAATAAGGATTGATAGATATATAAGAGGTGAAGAGAGGGATGGATTATAATAAACTAAGAAAATTCAGTAAAATGTTACTTGTAATGGGTGGGGAACCTGTGGTCCTAAGGCCACATGTGGCCTTCTAGGTCCTTAAGTATGGCCTTTTGACTGAATCCAAATTTTACAGAATAAATCATTTTATTTGTATTAATACATTTTGGTTCACCTTTTATATTTTTATTTTATTTTTAAAATGAACCTATTTAAACTAGCAAATAATAAAATAAGTTTCAACGAAATAATCCTCCCAGACTGCCTGGCACAATTAGAAAATTAATAAGCCATTAGGGCTAAATTGATGGCTGCTATGCTCATAATTTAGTTCTAACTTCCCCAGCCTGACTGGGCATCAATACTGTAAGAGGCTGGTTGACGAGAGTTTATGAGATTCGAGTACACCAATCTGTTATCAGCTTTGACAATAGAGCGCTGTTTGAAGTGGAATTTGTGAATAGTTGCATAGCTTGACAGTATTTTTAATTTTGTTTGCTTAACAGCCTATCACATCAAAGAAGACCAAAAGAACAGTGAAGGAAAAAAATGGATTTTTAAAATTAGGATTGGGAATTGCAATATTATCTTGTTTCTGCTAAAGATAAGATGATTTGCTTGCTTCATGATATTCCAATATCGACATTAAAGAAATTCAATGCTCCTCAGCATTATAACACTCATAAAGACCACAAATATTTTAAGTTAAAGGAAGAGGCATAAAAGGTTGTATTGCAGAAATTAAAAGATGAAAAGCAAAAGCAAAGACAATTCTTTCAAGCAGCAATAAGACCTGGAAATAATGCCACTGAAGCAATATACCTTATATACTCAGGGAAAAAAGGGAAGCCATTCAGTGATGTAGAAATTGTGAAAAAAATGCATTGTCAAAGTTGTAGGTTGGTTAGACCCCAATAACATTTCAAAGTACAAACAACTGCCTCTTTCAAGGAGAACCATAACTGATTGGCAGCATGAATTAGACTTCAAGTCAACAGAACAAATTCTTACAATACTTCAAAAGGAAAATATATATTATTCAATCGCTTTGGATGAACCAACTGATGCTACTGACTTCACAAAGGGTTCATACTTCATGCCAGCAATAACAGAAGATTTTCTTTGCCACAAACTGTTACTTACTTTGGCCTTTCTTGCCAACAGAACACAGAGAACAGATAACTTGACCAACTTTCAGGATAAATGTCGTGAAGTTGGACTGAATTTGGTAAATTTACTGAGTGTATGTACAGTCAGTGCAACTTCCATGCTGGGAAAACATGAAGGGTTTATCATACAGATAAAAAAAAGTATTAACAGATCCAAATGCTTTCTTTTCATTGTATAAAATCTTACATCACCAAGATCTCTGTGCTAAAGCTACTATTTTAAGTGAAACTTTGCAACAAGTTGTAAGTATTGTTAATTGTATTCCTGCAAATGCAACACAGCATCATCAGTTTCCTAATATGCTAAAGTTGAACACTGAGGTATTCAGTGTGAATTTGCTGTATCGGTCTAAAGTGTGTTGGCTATCGCAGGGACAGGTGTTAACCAAAAATTTATCTCTGAGAGAGCAGCTAGTTAAGTTTTAAGAACCCAGCAATGTGAATTATTAAAAGATTTCTATAGGAATGCAGCATTTCTGAGTGATATCATGTCAAATCAAAATGATTTGAATATTCCTTTGCAAGGTAAAGCTCAGTCTATGTATGATATGTGACAAAAAATGAGAGCATTTTTTAAAAAGCTATCTTTTTTCAAAATATTTCTACAAAAGGAAATTTTGGTTGAACATTTTCCCCAGTCAGCAAAAGCCACTGATAAGCAGGATGATATATGTGAATCATTTGTAGAATATGCAGCTGTTACAGACCTATTAATTGAAGAATACAATGAAATGTTCGCTGACTTTGAGAATCATGACATCACACTCAAATTAGCATTTCAGCTTCTAGTTGGTATTACCAAGGTACCTGATGAACTATAAATAGAATTGATTGAGCTCTCAATAGAGGACATTTTAAAGTCATTGTTTAATGCTAAGAAAGATCCAACTGAAATATGGAAAAATGCAGTAGAATACCCACACCTTCGGCAACATGCCTGAAAAAATGCTTTCTTGCTTTTCAACCACTTACTACTGTGAATCTACATTCTCCTACCTACCCCAAATGAAGAAACCCTTAAGGTCACAAATGATTGATACCCATCTAGAGGATCAGCTGAAACTGCCAACCGCCATGCTGCAACCAAATATTCAAATGCTTTCCAACAAAAAGAAGATATAATAATGTCATTAAAATGTTAGTTAACTTTAAAATTAATAAATATTTTCCATTTTTGAAATTATTAGGTACATAGTAGTTAGATTTTTTACAAAATATTGCACATTTTTAAGTATATCTAATTGAAGTTTCTTGAATGTGGCCTTATTTGATTGCATCTAAATTAATGCAGCCTTCCAACATGAAAAGGTTCCACACCCCTGATCTAGTTAGTAGATACATTGGTATTCACTAAAGATTCTTTCACCTTTACTATATGTTTGGAAAGTTTCATGACAAACTAGTGGGGACAGGGAGAAGGGAAGGGAGAATTGTGTTTCCTGCTGATAACAGAGGCCAAAAATATTATTGGCTAAAGCAAGAGTTTATTTTTCTGTTATGTAAAATGAATTCAAACAGTGGCAGTCCAGGGCTAGTCTGGCAACTCAGGGATGTCGTCCATGCCCCAGCCTACTCTGTCTTCATTCTCTATTGTTTCAGCACTTGGCTTCCATTCTCAAGGTTGTCTTATGGGCACAAGGCAGCTGCTGCACCTCCATGTCCAAAGCCTATGTAGTAGGCACAAGGAAGAAGGAAGTAGGGAGTAAGTGTCTCTCAGCTGTTTCAGTCTCCCCATTTAAGGGTATCTGGGAAAAGCACAATCCTACGACTTTACCTACAAAACATTGGTTCAAACTTAGTCCCTTAATTTCATCTCTCTACATAGGGACGAGAACATTGCAGTACACAAGAAAATTAAGCTTTATTACTAAGAAAAAGTGGGGAATGAATATTACACAAATGACCAGTCATCTTAACCATAGAGCCTAAATTCAAACTGTTGTAATATAATCAGATTCCATTAGTCCAGATCACATCTAAGCCCTAGGAGCTTTGAGGACTGTATCACCATCTTGCAAACCAAATAAAGTGTCTTGTGAGGTCTTAGGCCACAGGAGGAACCAGTTTGTCACACAGATCTCATACACAGACAGCATTCACAGCCTAGCTGGAGTCTAACCTCAATGAATACACTGGCAGAATGAGAAACAAATACACATGAAAATACAATATAGCACCAACAAGGAGCTTAGGGTGAATGAAAATACTCAGAAAGAGTTGCAGTAAGAATTTCCTGAAATATGTAAAACATGCCAAGCAGCACTGACTCTAGAAACCAGAAAATTATGATATTTGGTAATGGGTCCTAGACCTGGATGCCAGAGGTGCTTAAAATGGTGCAGTGTGTCTGGTTTTCTTTTCATTCTTACTTTCATTGGGCACTGTATTAAGAGATCCTCCTCCTCCATGTACCCATCTATCTGCAAGCAAATGTTAGTAAATATCACAGTAGCATTTTAATTAATGCACAATGTTCTCTGTTCACACATTAAAATCTTTTTACTTTTCTACTCCATTCTGATGACATTTCTATTATGTGTTAAATGGCATAAGAAGAAGGTATAAAAGAATATGAAGAAATACTTATACACACACACACACACACACACACACACACACACGCAAGAATGATTTAAATAGGTAAAGACCAAGAAACACAAACACTAAAGGAAGTAGGGCCTGGAATTTTCTTCAATGGGTACAATTCAATGTAGTTTCAGTTTTCATTCTAACCTTCCCCAATGGTTTCTACCTAGCAACTGGTGAGATACTCCACCTCTGAGCCAATCAAAATACTAATTCTTCCAAAGACAGACTTTTGCTCTTTCTCACGGGAGTGAGCAGTCTCTGGTTTCTTTCTTTTTCTTTTCTTCCAGATAAGAGCCTCTTAACCATAATAGAAAGGATGGAGGACTATTAATCACCTTTATTCTGTGGGCTGTGATCCTCAGATAAGAATACCAAGGGGTAAGTGAAGAAAATTGATCAGAGCCAGGGCTACAGGGCCTGGGAGGAGAAGGGGGACTGACGAGCTGAGAGCAGGAATGCAGGAAGTACCCAGACAAAGAAAAGGGTGAGGATCTTGTGTGTGTGTGTGTGTGTGTGTGTGTGTGTGTTTGCGCGCGTGAGCGCGCACATGCCACGTACGGGAGCATGCTGGGAAGGGTGGAGTAGTAGTGCAAAGAATGAGGACTTACAGAGGTTGGGATTTGGTGGATTGAAAGAGAGATATCCTGAGTGAAGAAAAATTCCAACTGCATGTTCTTAAGAATGTATCATGGTCAGAAAGGAGCAAAGTACCCTTAAAGTCTGTTCTGGCCAAGACAAGGCATCTATTCAAAGAGGTTGTAAAAAGAAATGTGCCCTAAAGATTTATATATAAATGTGTGCATTTCAGAACTATTTATTGTATAGAAAAATCTGAACCAACATACATATACAACAGGTGGAACGTGGATAAACAATGCATAGTTCACTCATTAAAAGGGATTTCCATGCAGCCATAAGAAATTCAGTTTATAATGAAGATTGATTATTTATAATTTTAACAAGATTGAATCCATACATTATAATTTGTTTAGTATCTTTTAGGGGTTAGTATCTGTTTTTCTTTCTATTCTCCATTTCCTCAAAACATAAACTATCTTTTCCATTATTTATTTAACCATTTCTTTATTTTGGATGTTTTAGTCCCAGCTACATTTTCCTATTATTGGTTTTACCATGTTCAGTAGCCTAAACATTGAGTTAATTTCTGATTTTTATTTCTTCAATAGTAATTTGTATAAATGGAATTTTTGGCTCAAAGAATACCTTGTTAATGCCCTTGCAGAAAAATTTACATTGGCAATAGTAAAATATATGATTACCACTACATACAATTTAAAATTTTATTCCCTAATTCTCTATAATCATGAAAAAGAAAAATAAATATTCTAAAAAACAACAACAACTAATTTCTCACTCTGAAGACAGCACAGAAATTGTTATGTCAAGGACTAACAATAACAACAATAATAATAATCCCCCCCAACCCTAGCAGCATAAAGAGCAGTTTTGAGGGGCAGAAGATGTGGTGAAAGGCGATATTTATTCCGAGGGTGGGTGTGAGTCCCAGGCAGGGCGGAAGGACAGCCAGCTACACAGACCTTGTCCCTTGCCGCCTCCTCACTCCTCCCCAAACCTCTTGCAGACCTTGTTCTCAGAGGCAATTGCCAGACCCAGGTACCCCCAGCAGCAGGTACCATGACTGTGGACTTCATGCTTCTTCCTTTTGGGGGAAACTGTTGAGGAGTTAGTATTTACTGAGCACCTAATAATAAGTTCCATTCACTAAAATTACACATAACAATAATTAATTATTAAATAGTACAAGAAATTTTTAAAATTTAAAGCGTTAATATAGTTTTGAAAGTAATAAGAACAAAAGGCCAAAGTGTCCTTTTACTCGCTAAACCTCCAGTCTTCAGTTTAGCATGCATCTTTTTAGACCTTCTTGAGACATTTACATATACAAGTATGTACAGATCTGTAGCTTTGCTGTTGTTTTTAAATAGAATCAGACAAAAATGGCAAGTGACCTGGACTTCTTTCTGCTCGACTTTCTTGCCTGCCTTGTCTTGGTCCAGCTGCTCACGCCTTGCTCAGGTAGGTATGATTCTGTTTGTATGTGTGTGAAGCAGACATTTACCTACTAATGCCCACTTAGATCCTTTCAGTCCTTCCATACCGGGAAGTTCCACCCCAAACCAAAGTTCACATGCCATTAAGAGACAAATGGTACTTCTGTTAGGATCCTGTTCCTCTCTAGGTTCTTTATACCTCTCCTTCCCTGCCAAGGAGAACCCTTACTCTGATGGCTCCATCGCCAACACCCTCTGATGGTGCTTTTCCCCTTTGCTGACCAGCTCAGTTTGCTGTACATGGACCCCCTGGGCCCATCCTGGCCATGGTAGGTGAAGACGCTGATCTGCCCTGTCACCTGTCCCGGACAATGAGCGCAGAGACCATGGAGCTGAGGTGGGTGAGATCCAGCCTTAGGCAGGTAGTGACCATGTATGCTGGTGGAAATGAAGTGGAAGACAAACAGACCCCAGAGTATCGCGGGAGAACTTCCGTTCTACGAGATGACATCACTGCAGGGAAGGCTGCTCTCCGAATACACAATGTCAGAGCCTCTGACAGTGGAAACTACCTGTGTTATTTCCAAGATGGCAACTTCTATGAAAAAGCCATCGTGGAGCTGAAGGTAGCAGGTGAGCCCCCAGGTTTTGTTCTGAGGTTTTTCCTCTGTGGGACTTGGGCAAGAGTTCCTGCCTCAAATCCAGTGCAGAGCACTGCTGGCTGCCCCCTGGGAACTGCCTGCACTCTCTTCCTACTCAGCTGCTCTGAGACCCTTGAAAAAGGCATAGGTTTTCCCTCGGGAAGAATTCCTCCTGTCCCCTACAGTCTCAAGTGAAAAACACCCTCCTCCCTCCAGCCCCCAGGGATCTAAGAAGGGAAACAAAGGACAGGGGATGGGAAGTAAAATAATTCATCTCTTCAGTGACACGTACACAGTTGCTTTGCTTTGGTTTAGTTGTGTACCAGATGGCGTCTGTGGCCTCAGCAGGTGCGCCGACCGTGGGCCCTGGGAGACTGAGCATAGGGGCTGCGTCTGCTGCTAGTGTTCTCCAGCCAGTGACCCCCAGGAAGGAGCCATCCCAGGAGCTGCAGTGGAAAGAGCTGTGTTTATTACTAGTTGAAGCAAGGAAGAGCACACACCATGGAGAACTGTGGGGCGCCTCAGTCAGAAAACTGAGAAGTCTTAGCATAGAAGAAGAGAAGACTTAGAGAAGACTTAGCATAGAAATTGGGCTTGTGTTAGGGGATTTGGGAGGGTCTGCAGAAGTGGGCTTCTGCTCTTTACTAGATGCTATCAGGAAGGTGGGAGGGGGTTAATCTTGTGAGTGGGAACTTCAATCAGTCTTTTCTAGGAGGAAGGAGTCTAGGGCAGACTAAAGCTCTAATTGGTAAAAGAGCAGCAGTCCCTATTGCCAGTGTCAGGTGCTTGGCTATTGTTGTAGTTTGGGCAATGTTTGTATTTCTCTCTGCTCAGAGAGAGCTCCCTCTTTTCCTGTTTTTGGGTTAGGGGTGAGTGGTAATAGCCCCACTGTTTCTGGCCCTGGGGCACTGCACTAGCCCACGTAGCTTTCCCCTCACTGTGACCACACTATTGCAAACAGCTCCTGAGTGAAATCCTCCTTGAATTGCCTAATGTGAGTGTGTTGTTGATTCTTTTTTTTTTTTTTTTGAGACAGAGTCTCACTTTGTTGCCCAGGCTAGAGTGAGTGCCGTGGCATCAGCCTAGCTCACAGCAACCTCAAACTCCTGGGCTCAAGCAATCCTGCTGCCTCAGCCTCCCAAGTAGCTGGGACTACAGGCATGTGCCACCATGCCTGGCTAATTTTTTCTATATATATTTTAGTTGGCCAATTAATTTCTTTGTGTTTATAGTAGAGATGAGGTCTCGCTCTTGCTCAGGCTGGTCTCGAACTCCTGAGCTCAAACGATCCGCCCACCTTGGTCTCCCAGAGAGCTAGGATTACAGGCTTGAGCCACCACGCCCGGCCTTGTTGTTGATTCTTGTTGAGACTCTCCCTGATGCAGGCGGCTCCCATGAATTTAGACTGATTTACCCTTCCACAGCACTGGGTGCTGATCTTCACTTGGAAATGAAGGGTTATGAGGATGGAGGGATCCATCTGGAGTGCAGATCCACCGGCTGGTACCCCCAGCCCCACATCCAGTGGAGAGATGCCAAGGGGGAGGTCATCCCGGCTGTGGCAGCACCTGTGGTTGCAGACGGAGTGGGCCTGTATGCAGTGGCAGCGTCAGTGATCATGAGAGGAAGCTCCGGGGAGGGGGTATCCTGTACCATCAGAAATTCCCTCCTCCAGCAGGAAAAGACAGCCAGGATATCCGTCGCAGGTCAGTACCCTGCTTCCCCTGTGCTGAGCTGAGCTGAGCTGAGCTGTGACTATTGAAAGTGGGGCAATGTGTGAGTCTCTGCAGTGAATGTAAGGCCTGAAGCAGGGATCTGGAGCCTTCTCCTTGCTTTTGGGGAGCTTGTCTCCCCCATGAAGCTGTTCATGCCACAAATATTTACTGAACATTTTCTGTCTGCCAGAGACTGTGGCAGGTAATAGGAATTGGAGGAAAATGGTCAAGATAAGATCTTTAACCAAAGTTAAATGACAAAATGAGAAAAACACACATAATTATGACTCATATCATAAACAACCAATTTCCATAAAATATTAGGATATTTAAAACAATCTAGTAAAAACATTAACAAAGAGTATGAATTATTAGTTCACAGAAAAGGACATAAACATGCAAAAAAAGTGCTCATTCTCACTTATTAGAGAAATGGATATTAAAGCATTTTTATGACATTGGCAAAAAACAAAATAGGTAATTGATAACACATTCTGATGGCAGGATGCAGGGAGGCAGTAACTCTCAGGCATTTGCTATGTCATTTCTTGTATTCTTGGTATATATAAGCAGAATCTCTATTGGGGGCTATAGAGCAATATCTATTCACACCACATATTTATTGATCCAAAAGTCCACTTCTAGGGATTTATCTGACAGATAAGCTTACATTTGTGAGAGATGATCCATGTAAAAAGCTATTTCTTACAGCACTTATTATGATTGCACAAGGTTAGAAACTATACAAATGTTCACCCGATACCGAAATTCCATACAAGGAAAGATCACACAGCTGTGAAAGAAAACAGAAATAATTCTCTCCATACTAATATGGAAAGATCTCCAAAATACACTCTACAAAGAGAGAGCAAGAATTCACAACTGTGTATAGAATGTTATCTTTAGTATAAATAAGACGCAAAATAAGAATACATTTGTATTTATATTTAACAAGCAATTGTATAACATTATATGTTGGGCACTTTATAAGCATTAATTCAATCCTTCTAACCTCAGGAGGTAGGTGCTGTCATTTACCCAATTTTAGAGATTAGGGCACTAGGAACAGAGACGTTAAAGAATTAGTTCAGGGTCACACTGTTGGTCAAGTGCAGGAGGGGTCAGCATTGGAATCCAGGCCCTCTGGTACCAAAGTTCATGTTTCTAGCCATCGTATTATTTTTACGCTGACTAATGAGAAGCTAATAAATGGAAGGAGGGAGGGAGCACTGGGTGGGTGGGAGACTAGGGTGGCTTTTTATATATGTATTTTTTTTAACCATATACATGTATTGCCTATTGAAAAATTAAACAAGAAAAAATGTGTATGACTGTGCTCAAGTCGCTCACTTTCCATGGGAGAGGCAGACGTCTCAAGAGAAGTAATGGTAGTAGGTTGTAGTAAGGGCTTACCAAAGTCTTATCCAAAGTTGTCTGAGACTTTAGGAAGAGAAAGATTGTTTAACCTCTTGAGACAGTTTCCGTGCCCCGCTTCCTGGGGGGAGCAGCTAAAGCTCAGGCTGCGGGCGGGGAAGACAGAGGCACAGGCCCCTGGCCCACAGACCGTCCCTTTGCAGACCCCTTCTTCAGGAGCGCCCAACCCTGGATGGCCGCCCTGGCAGGGAGCCTGCCCATCTTGCTGCTGCTTCTTACTGTGGTGGGTTACTTCTTGTGGCGACAACAAGAGGAAAAAAAGACTCTGTTGAGGGAGAAAGAGAGAGAGCAAGAGATGAGAGAATTGGCACGGAGTGCAACGGAGCAGGAACGAAGCACAAGAGGTATCTGGCCCCACGAGGGAATCTAAGCGCCTGGGTTACAGGCCTGAGCCCAGAGACCTCACCCACATCCCCACCTTCACACTGGGTGGTTTTTAAGGTTTGTTGTCCACAAAATCCCCTCTCCCATAACACTTCATTATGTTTTCTGTTTATTTTCCAGAGAAACTCGTGGAAGAACTCAGTAAGTTCCCATTTCTCCAGACACCTAAGCATGTCTTCCTATCCCTGCTTTACGTACCTTGATGACTCTTCCTTGTTTATTCCATTTCAGAGTGGAGAAAAATCCAGTACATGGCTCGTGAGTGGCTCTGGCATTTTCTGTCCAATTATCACTTATGGCTCTCTCTGCTTGGATATTTTCCAACCCTTAACTCTGCCCAGGCTTGGGGAATGGCCATGGTCCCTGTGACCAGGGAAAGAAAATAAGTGTGGGTCATGGAGAAACCCCCAGAAGGAGAGTCTCTCTCATTCTCTCTCTCAGAAAAAAGAAGCCTTCAATCTCTTTCCACTGAGGCCTACAGACTTTTTAGTCCTGAGAGACACTAAGGAATATCCAGGGGTGCACTTGAGGAGAAAGGGGGAAGAGGAGGACGAGGTGCCTTGTCTATGCCAGTAACCTGACTAATTGCTTTACATAATTGATATGCTGTTGAGGAAATCAGAAAAATGGGAGATTATAAGGAATGAGAAGATCAGAAAAGAGGGAGAGAGTAAAGTGTTCCCCATATACAGAAATAGCTACAGTGGCTCAGTTGGTATAGATTTATTATAACTACTTTCAAAAATTAGTCCCTGAAATTTCTCATTAAGTTTTCCAGATGATTTTCAGAAGAAGGTAGGAAATAATACAGATTGATACAGATGTATATACATACACACACACATACAGACATGGTGACAGCAATACCCAAGCATGGGAATATAGATACATACTAAATAGATCAGCTGGACCACATCAGGAAGGTAATAACACACTGCCTGTGGTGTCACTAGTGTTCAAGTGATGTTCCTGGATGTGATATGAATGAAGAGAGGGAGGAGAGAATTGAACATGCAGAGGGAGAAGGTAGGGAAGAGTGGAGTGGTTAAAAAGAAGATTAGGTGGATATAAAAAGAAGGCAGAAGAGCAGAGTTCACATGACATCTCTACCTTTCTTTCATTGCAGTTGGTGGGAATTCTCCAGCCTATAATGGTGAGTGACACTCATGTTCTCTGAGTTTCCTGGGACACGTGCCCTGAGTGTTCCAGCCTTTTCTCTACTGTCACCCATTGACATTCTCACTTGAAATAATCAGATCTAACTCAAAGGCTCATTTTCAGTAGGGGGTTCCACTTCTGCTTTTCAGGAGCCTCCGAGAGAAGCTAGAGGCTGCTGGCATTCACGCACACACCCTAGCAAACCCTGGCCATGCTTCTGGTAGCCCCTCCTGACAGAGGGAAGGCAGCCCACCATTTTGTACAAGTTGTCACTCCTGATCCATCAGAGTTGCAGAGAAGGGAAGGTGGATACTGGAATAGACTCTGAAGAAAAGGGAGAGAAAAGACTGAGTGAGAAGAATGGGATGGGAAAGAATAGAAATATTGACCTTTTCTTATCTATGTCTGCTTCCTTTCAGAATGGAAAGTGGCCCTCTTCCAAGCTGGTGAGTAAATCACTGTATGTTCCCTAGGCCAACAGCCTGAGGGACCAGATCCCTTTCTCTTCTCCAACTCTTGAGGTTTGGAGAAGAAAAGTCCCCATGACAAGAAGACTTTGTGGTGGGCAACATGAGGGTAAAATTGCAAGCATGCCCATCTCCAGGGCCCTGCCTGCTGGGAGCATAGGGACCCAGGGAGAATTGCTGTCTTGGGCTTCCACAGACTTTCATGGGAAGGAAGAGGCAGGAAGTGTGGAGCTGAGGGGCAGGAGACACAGACTGAAGAATACTGCAGAGACAGTGAGGATGGGAGATGCCAAGGAGAGAAGGCAGTGCCTGCCCAGTCTTCATATACCACCTACTGGCTCTGTGTGTGCTCAAAGGATTCAATGTGTCTGACCTTTGGCCTCCACATTCTTAGATGATTGTAATTCCTATTTTGTGGGCATTGAGGTGAAGACTGAAGAAGGTAATGAACATGTATTCCAAAAATCTAACAAGGAAGCGGCATGTTCAAAATGGGTGTTTTAAGAGAGTTTGGAGAAAATAGGATTAAGAGAAAGCAACAGGAGAAAGCACACTGACTTATGGCTCCCAATAGTGGGGAGCTGTCTCCACCCCCAGACTTCAAGATTAGGGACAGGGGGCCAGGAACCCAGAGGACACTGTAGCTGAAAGGGAGGGCTGCCTGAGAAGAGTCAGGCCTTTCTCAGAGAAACACCATCTGTTGCTGCCTGGGAGGAAGCAGGGAAAATAAATGCTGTTCTTCTCTCTTCTCTCTCCCTCCAATCTACTGCCAGGGCCTACCATTGGCCTAACCCAACAGGTAACCAGAGGACATGGGAGCCCAGTGGCACTGTCCGTAGAGGACATATTTCTGGGGCACAGAACAGAGTAGATAAAGGTGATTTGTAGAGAATGAATCTGGAGGCATATAAAGCCCCCAACATAGACCCTAGCATGGAGCAGGCGTGGCATCTGTTATAACATCACATGCTAGCTACCTTCATGCCCTGTCCCGGGCTGATTAAAGTACATTGTTATCTTATACAAGCCTAGAAATTAGTATTTTTATTCCCCATTTGTCAGGTAAGGAAATGCTTCAAATAAAGCTCAAAGATATGAAAGATAGATGGCAGAAAAGGAAAACTCATCCAGGTCATGACTAATAGAGTGAACACCGAAAGTTAGATCTATGACTATAAAACAAAGTGGGCAGTGTCAATTTTGGGAAGGAACCAAGACAAATGTAGAGAGGAGGCCCGTTTCTTGCTGAGGTAGGATCAGAAAATCAGGATATCAGGTTAGGCAGACTGCAACCCTCATTTCACCCTCCCCTTCCCGACTGTACACAACCGCAGGGCTTTCTCTCATGATATTAATGACAGAGTCACTTGCAGGGGAGGCTGGGGACGCCAAGCTCTGGACTCTGGCCTCCCATGCAAGGCTCAAGCCTTGTACGCTGAGGCTCTGAGGTCCAGGAAAATGGCTGACCCCACAGACAAATCCTATAACTCTCTGCAGCTGATGTGATTCTGGATCCAGACTCAGCAAACCCCATCCTCCTTTTGTCTGAGGACCTGAGGAGTCTGCAGCGTGCGGAGGAGGAGCAAGACCTTCCAGACATTGCTGAGAGATTTAATTGGCGTTACTGTGTGCTTGGAAGAGAGAACTTCACATCAGGGAGACATTACTGGGAGGTGGAGGTGGGGGACAGGCAAGAGTGGCACATCGGGGTGTGTAGGAGGAATGTGGAGAGAAAAGGTTGGGTCAAAATGATACCTGAGAATGGATACTGGACTATGGGACAGTCTGGTGAGAATAACTATCGAGCTCTCACTGAACCCAGGACCAAACTGACGCTTGCTGGGCCACCTAAAAGAGTGGGGGTTTTCTTGGACTATGAGACTGGGGAGGTCTCCTTCTACAACGCCATGGATGGATCTCATATTTACACCTTCCCGCACACCTCCTTCTCTGGGCCTCTGTGTCCTGTTTTCAGAATTTTGACGTTGGAGCCCACTGCACTGACCATTTGCCCAGCACCAAAAGAAACGGAGAGGCTGGGAATGCCAGACTCTGTTCCTGACCTAGTTCCTTACCTTCCCCTGGAGACTCCAGTGACCCCAGGCTTAGCTAATGAAACTAGGGAGCCTCAAGGTGAAGTGACATGTCCCCTTCTCCCTGCCCAGTCTGGAGCTGAAAGTCTCCCCATCCACAGCAACCATCACAACCATGAAGCTACATACACAGCCTGAAGCACTTTACTGGTTCAGTTATTCCATACAACAGTGGTCTGAGTTTGGCTCCACTTTATGGTGCCCTTTGTACAAGTAAGAACACTAAACAAAAGTGAATTAACTTTCCAAAGGTGGCATGGCTAGTGAACGACACAGCTGGGATCTTAACAATAACTACCATTACAGAACTTAAAATACACTGGGTGTATTTTAAATTAATGCACTAAGTGGATTTCACTCATTTCAGCCTCATAACACCCTGTGAGGTAGTCTCATTTTGCAGATGTGGCAGTTGAT
Organism: Mirza zaza; assembly: GCA_008750895.1. NCBI lineage: Eukaryota > Metazoa > Chordata > Mammalia > Primates > Cheirogaleidae > Mirza > Mirza zaza. The sequence goes on along the minus strand of VSMD01135283.1, from coordinate 60 downwards.
TGGGGGCAAAATTAAGTGACTTCTGTAACTCATACAGTAGGTTGTGCAGCTGGGAGATGC
>VSMD01135268.1:0-22168 GCA_008750895.1 Mirza zaza | reverse complement strand
TCACATAGCTGTCTTTTCCCTGTGTGTCTCCACATCATTGTCCTTTTATACATGTCTGTGCCTGTGTCTGAATTTCCTTTTTGCATAAGGACATCAGTCATTTTGAATTAGGACTTACTCTACATGACCTCATCTTTACCTGGTTAAATCTGCAAAGACTATTTCCAAATAAGGTAACAATCTGAAGGACTGGGGGGTAGGACTTAAGCATATTTTTGGGGGACACACTGTTCAACCCCTAACACTCTCCAGTCCTCCCTCCCTCCAGCCTCTGGTAACTTCTCATATACTTCTTTTTTTTTAGACAGGGTCTTACTCTGTTGCTCAGGCTAGGGTGCAATGGCATTATCATAGCTCACTGCAACCTCAAACTCCTGGGCTCAAACAATTCTCCTGCCTCAGCCTCCCCGAGTAGCTGGAACTACAGGTACCCACTGTCACACCTGGCTAATTTTTCTGTTTTTTTGTAGAGACAGGGCATTGCTCTTGCTCAGGCTGATCTCAAACTTCTGGCCTCAAGCAATCATCCTGCCTACACCTCCCAAAGTGCTAGGATTATAGGCATGAGCCACTGTACCCACTGACATATAATTTTTGTCTCTATAAATTGCTTATTTTAGATATTTCACAGAAGTGATACATAATATTTGTTTTTCATGTCTAACTTATTTCACTTAGCATACGTTTTCAAGGCTCAGCAACATTTTGGCATGTGTCAGAACTTCATTCCTTTTCATTGATGAATAATATTCCACTGTACATATATGCCACATTTTGTTTATCTATTCATCTGTTGATGGATGATATGTTACTTCCACTTTCTGTCTGCCATGAATAATGTTTGCGTTGCAGCTACCTGTTCCAGCCCTGCATCCTCCAAACTATTTTGATAGGGCATCTATATCAGTTTTTAAAAATTGAACATCAGTGCTAATATGTGTCTATTTACTTACAAATCATACATATGTGCAATTTTGCTGATATATGATACACATAATAAATGTATATCAGAGTAGAAAAATGAAAAGGTGAGACAAAAAGTAGAGAAATGAAAAGGTGAGACAAAAAGTGAGCATAAATGAATCTGATATAGACAGAAGTAAACATAAATACATGTTTCTTCCAGAGCCCCACTTTGGAGACAATGATGCACTGTTCTTCCTGAAGGAATATATGTATCTGACAGACAGGCTTGCCTTAACCTGCTGGTGATAGCTTTTACTGGCTTCCTTGTGTCTTGGACAATCTGATGAAGGCTATGCTCACCCTCTCTAAAACTTCCCTCTTGAGTAAACATAGCATTTCCAATACAAGCTTGGGAGATTCCTGAACTCCAGAAAGCCCTATTGCAGATTATTTGCTGTAATTGGAAGGACTGCTCCAGGGGTAGAAATTCTGGCATCTGTGTGCAGTGGCATTTGGAGATGGGGAGAGAGAATTATACCCATGTCTGTGGCCCTGTAGTGAGTTTGTAAATTTTTTTTAGGGCAAACTGACCTTGTCCAAGAGAAAAATAAAGCAAAATAGATGGGAATAGAGAAAGTGAGTGGAGTCAGAGAATCAGAAAGCACTTCCTCGTAGCCAAGGGTTTAAGAGCAGACTGCAGGTGAGCAGGGAGTGGCAGAAGTCGGGGGAGTCTTGAGCAGGGGGCTGTCCGTGGACTCTAGCTGGGGTGGTGACAGGTGGTCTGGCCTAAAGCAGTCAAACTGCTGGGTGGGATGATGTCAGACTCCCACTACGGGGAAAGTCACTGAGAGTTTGGGTTTGGGGTTTCCTTTCTGCTTTGGCCCTTGGAATAGGAAGCAGCAAGACATTTTCACATTTATCACCTCATGTATTGATATCTGTATTAATTGGAGTCCAACCAGAAAACAGAAGCCATTCTGGGTACTTCAAGGAGAAGGCTGTGTAATATAGGGAATTGATTCCAAATGTCTCGGAAGGACGAATGAGCAAAAGGGACGAGGTGATGCTCTGAGGCCAGGAAGCCGCTACCATCCCTGGGCGGGAGCCCACACTGCTGAGTGGCTGCAGGCGCTGCCACCACTGCTGTTGCTACCGCGGGAACAGGACAGCTGCCTCAGTTGCCCACCACTGCACCGGCCACTTCAGAAGTCACGTCCAGACGCAGAGAAAGCTGCTTCTCCCCAGCTCCTGCCTTCTTGTCTCTCACCAGTTCCTCCTATTGATAGAACCTGCTGGAGTTTGGGAAATGTAGTTTTCAAGCTTCCAGCCCCTGCGAAATATGGAAAGGAGGGAGGGAAGCTGAAACCCGCAGGCAAAGCAGACACATACAGAGTAGTTAAAGCAGACCAGGCTTCCTTCTCTCCCCTCCCCAGTCGCTCTGTTTTAACTGCTCACTGCCTTTGCACTAGAAGTAGATTCATTGTTTGCGAGTGTCTTTTGTGCTCCTCCTCACTAGGATATAACCTCCTTGAGGACAGGAGCTCTTGTCCGCTGTCTTGTCCACTGCACTTGCTCTAACACCTGGAACAGGTGCCTGAGTCAGTGCTCAAAAGAATGTTCTCCTGGACTACTTTGTCCTTTCCCAAGCAGAGTGAGTGAGTGTGCTCTCCTTGAACCTACAAAGAAACCAAGGTCCTTCTAGAAAGTCACGCCTTACCAAAGGAACCCCGCTGCCATGACATGCCCGCCTGGCCAGCCTCAGGAAGGCTTTGGGCGAGGACACAGATGACTCGCCAGCTGCCCGCTCCCTGCCATGCCTCCCGGTCTGGCTTCCCTGAGTGAGCTGTGAGCCATGATGCAGATGCCTCTTTCGTGTTTCCGTGTGTTCTTGGAGCCTGAGGCCAAGAAGGGCTGGCTCAGCCATGACCTCCCCAGGGCTGGGAACTTCCTTCTGCCCCAAGAAATAGGGCATCCCGCTGGCTCTGCCAAAGGGCCATGATGTAGGTCAGGTAGTCTAGCAACTGAGGCCGGAGCTGGGGCGCCAGGAGCGACACCCTGTGCTGGCCCCTCCCTCCTCTGTGCCCAGGGTGGAGCTCTCTACCACAGAGTCGCTGCTATACTTATGGTGACCGTATTTCCCAAACCAAAAACTTGTACACATGGTTAAACACATATGAGTGTCCTTGGAGGGAAATGGGAGACAGTGTTAGAAATAGGGTCTATGCTAGGGTTTCCTAACCTTGGCACTATTGTCATTTGGGGGCAGGATAATTCTTTGTTGTGGGGGCTGTCCTGCACATTGTAGGATGTTTAGCAGCATCCATGGCTCCTACCTACTAGGTTCCAGTAGCATCCACCCCTTGACCCCCTACTCATGACAACCTAAAATGCCTCTGGGCATGCCAAACGTCCCCTGGGGAGCAAAAGCACTCCTGAATGAGCACTGGTCTATTTTCAAAGCACAGGGTGTACTCTATACTGGAGGTGCCCAGTGGCCTGGAGTTGGTGCCCAGTCTGATAGAGACGTACAGACCCTGCCCTTCAAGAGAGAGAAGCAGAGTCCTATCCCTGGTCTCCGGAAAGAGGTGGAGTCCTGCCCTTGAGGAACTCAGGCTAATGGGGGAGGCTGGACAGTCCCTAGAGAGGTGGAAAAACATGGTGGTTAAGAACGTGGACTTTGGTGTCAGAATGCCTGAATCCTGGCTCTGCCGTTCATAGGATATGCCTCGGTTTCCTTATCTGCAAAATGGAGACAATGATAGCATCTATCTTTAAACTTTGATTAAAAGTTTTAATTTTTTTATAACAAACTTTATTTTCTAGGATACTTTTAGATTTCCAGAAAAATTGAGAAGTACAGAGAGTTCTCATAAACATCACCTCCATTTTCCCCTATTATTAACATTCGTTATAATTAATGAACCAATACTGATACGTTATTATTAATGTTTTAAAGCCCTTAGTTAATTCGTATTTCCTTAGTTTTTACCTAATGTCCCTTTCCCTGTGTCAGGATCCCATCCAGGGCCCCACATGACATTTAGTTGTCACATCTCCTTAGGCTCCTCTTGGCTGTGACAGTTTCTTAGACTCTTCTTATTTTTGCTGACCTTGAGAGGTTGGAGGAATACTGGTCAGGCGTGTTGGAGGCTGCCCCTCTGTTGGCATTGGCCTGATGGTTTTCTCATGATTAGCCTGGGATGGTAGGTGCTGGGAGGGAGATCACAGAGGTGAAGCGTCATTCTCATCGTGTCGTATCAATAGTACATGCTGTGCACGTGACTGTGCTGTTGATGTTGACCTGGGTCAGGTGGCAGGATCTGTCGGGTTTCTCTGACTGTTAAGGTGCCTTCTCCCCTCCTGACTGTGCTCTTTGGGAGGCAGTCACTGTGCACAGCCCACACTTAAAGCCCTGCGGAGCCTCAGGGTTTTTGTGAAGGTTGAATAAGTTTAGAAGCATGAAGTTCTTAGAGCAGTGCCTGACATGTGGTAGATAATCCCTATATAATGATTTGCCGTTGTTATCATGATGGGGAGACAAGCTAGGGGGAGAGCAGACAGTGCCCACAAAGGAAACATGCTTAGGACGCTGCAAGACAGTACACTGTGTGAGGCAGAACCACAGTCCCCAAAGACATCCCGGAAATTTATAAGTACGTTACCTTACATGGCAAAGGGACTCTGTAGATGTGATGAAGGGCATGGACCTTGAAACAGGACGCTTACCCTGGGTTATCCAGGTGGGTCAGTCTAATCACATAAGTCCTTAAAAGTGGAGACCCTTTCCTGGCTGTGATCAGAGAGTGTGCAATAGGATGGCAGAAGGTCACACATGCAGCACGAGAAGGACTTGACCTTCTAGCGTCAGCTTGGAAGGTGGAGGGAGGGGACCCAGGACCCAGAAAGGCCCATAGCCTGGCCAAAACCTTCAGTTGAGCCCCGTGAGATGCATGTTTGACCTCTGCCCTCCCGATGAGCTGTAAGATAATGAATTCGCATTGCTTAAAGTGCTGATGTCACCATAGCAGCCGTAGGGAACCAACACCAGTGCTGGCAAGCAGGGGCTGGAAGTGGAAATACCGTCCTCAGGCAGAAACTGCTACTTACTAACTATGGATGAATCAGCCCTCGTTTCCCTGCAAACTCAGTTCTTCCTAACCATAACAATAACCAGAAAAACACTGATGATGGTTCCATGATCTCTTGAAGGCCGACTTCATGCCAAGCCATCTTAGGCCTTTGAAAACACTGTCATTTAATCTCCATACCATACATAGCATACTTTCTCCATGTTTGTATCACAGACAGAGGGAGAGACTGTTTGCCCTCCTTCCCTCCCAGGTTAGCTCCTTGCTGATAGTTAACTCTCAACAAGCCAAAGTAAGCTCTTCAGGAAGCCCAAGTCCCTTAAATCCAAACAGTTAGTTGGAGGAGGCATATTTGCCATCTTAGAGACCTCGTTCCAAGACTATTTAAAAGACAGTCCTTGCACATTTGACCAAACATTGCCAGAATAAGTGGGCTATCCTGCAACCATTCATTCCTTCAGTAAGCATCCATTAATCACCAACTGTTGAGCCCCTGCACTCAAGAAGCTCAAGGTCTATGGGAAGAGTGAGGTGTGGACAGGCATGGCTGTAACTGGGGCAGCGTGGGATTGTGGCCTCCAGGAAATATGTCTTAGTTGCCTAACTGGCGAGGAGGCGTGAGGCTGTGGGAATCTGGGAAGTCTTCAAGGAAATGACGCGTTTAATTTGGCCTTTAAGAGCAGGTAGGCTTCACCAAGCAGAGATGATGTCAGTGGCATTCTAGGCAGGACAGGCAGCACAAGCAAAGTCACTGAGTAAGGGAAGCAGAGGCCTGTGGCTCTTTTACTTCTCACAGCAGGTACTTAGGGAGCAGCTATTGTTATTATCCCATTTTGCAGAGGAGTGAACTCTGGCACAGAGTAGTTGAATGACCTGCCCTAGAATACACCCTGCTTGTAAATGGTGAGGTCTGACTACAGAGCTCCTGCTCTTCATCTTTTCTTCACATCTGCTGGGGGCATTGCAAGTTTAGCAGGCTGAATTCTGACCTTGGGAGTCAATAAGTGAGATGCATGTATTCATTCCCACTGTCATTCAACAAATATTTACTGAGCACCCACTGGGTGCCACCTCTGTGCTCAGGTAGGGGGCAAGGTGACCTCTCTCAAGGAGGAGGCAGCTGTGTGGATGGGGACCTGCCTCACTGCTGCGTGAGTGCCCCTGAGAGATGAGGACAGAGGGAAGAAAGTGTGGATGTCAAGGCTGGCCCTTGGGAAAGCCCTTCTCAGGAGGATGGGAGAGGGAGCGGAGTCAGAGAGGGAGACAGGGAAAAGTGGTGGGAGAGCGGGAAGGGCAGAATCCAGCCCACTCCTCACATTTGCAGGGACTAAAGGAAACTCCACAAAGCCCCCTGGCTCGCAGCCTGCCCCTTTCTGCTCGCATGGGGCCTCAGGTGCCTGCGCCAGCCCTGCGCCCAAGCTCTGGCCTCCCTCCCCAGCCTGAGCACTCCTTGGGCCCAGAGGAGGCCCCATGCCAGAGTCACCTTCACTCTCATGAGAACAAGCTGGAGAAAATGAAAACAAAACAAAACAAAAAGGGCAAGGGGGCATGAAGAACCTTTTGGAGGTGGTGGATATGTTCATTACCTCAATCGTCGTAACGGTTTCATGGGGATGTGTGATGTCCAAATGCATCAAATTGTACACATAAAATACGTGTCGTTTTTGTATATAAACAAAAAAGGAAGAAGAAGAATGAAAAAGGAAACAAATAAGAAAGAAAATAGATTAATGGTTGTCAGGGGCTAAACAAGGGGACAAATGGCAAGTGAATGCTAGCAGGTGCAAGATTTCTTCTGCAGAGGTGATGAAAATGATCTAATATTGATTTTTGTGATGGTTGCACAACTCTGTGAATATATTTAAAAAACCACTGAATAGTAATTAAATGGGTGAATTGTATGGTATGTGAATTATAGCTCAGTAAAGTTGTTAGAAAAAAATAACCATATGCTTGGTCATACAAAAGCTTTCATAAGCTTCAAGGAATCAAAATAATTTTTAAAAAGAAAAGGAAACAGGACAAACTGAGGAAAGAAGCCCTTGCAGGCTCTGGGGAGCAGGTTTAGGGCTGTCTGGTCAAAGAATTCCCAAGCCCGGGGTTCCTGGCACCCGGCCTGGCAGACAAGTCGAGTGCTTCAGGAGGGCACGTTTCTCCGGCAGGGGCCCCGGCTGTCCAGGTCTAAGGGCCGTTTTGGATGGAACTATGGAAGCCCTAAGAAGAGGGTTCATCCCATGTCCCGTTCTCCAGGGCGGCCAAGGGGAGCACGGATGGAGAGGCCACTGCAGTGGGAGGGCGGCCCTGGGCTCCCCCCAGAACAGTGTCTGCATGGCGGGGCATGAGGGGAGGAGGGAGGGCGGAGAGCACAGAGCCCTCTTTCAGGAAATTTGGCAGTGAAAGGAAATAAAGCAAGAGTGAAGGAGCTGCAGGGGCAGGGAGGGCAGGGGGGATATTTTTGTTTGTTTGCGTTTAGAAGGCAGTAGACAGGAGTAGGTTTTAGTCTGATGGAAAAGTGTCTGTGGAAAGACAGAGATTGAAAACCAGGGGTAGGGGGGATGTGGGGAGGAAATGAAGAGAAAGTATGACCCAAAAGGATTTTTTTTTTTTTGAGACAGAGTCTCACTTCGTTGCCCAGGCTAGAGTGAGTGCCGTGGCGTCAGCCTAGCTCACAGCATCCTCAAACTCCTGGACTCAAGCAATCCTCCTGCCTCAGCCTCCCAAGTAGCTGGGACTACAGGCATGTGCCACCACGCCCGGCTAATTTTTTCTATATATATTAGTTGGCCAATTAATTTCTTTCTATTTATAGTAGAGATGGGGTCTTGCTATTGCTCAGGCTGGTTTTGAACTCCTGACCTTGAGCAATCTGCCCGCCTCTGCCTCCCAGAGTGCTAGGATTACAGGCGTGAGCCACTGCGCCCGGCCCCCCAAAAGGATCTTTTTATCTCACCAGCCAGGGGCAAGGAGGGGTCCTTATAAACAGGGAGGACCCCTCTTTTTCTGAGAGAAGATGGGTGGGGAGCGAGGGAGCCCAGGTTGGGTGGTCTTGACAGTTCCTGAAATAACTACATTTATTGAATACTCACTCACTATGTGCCAGGCATTATTTTTGGTGCTAACCATGTAATATCTTACTCATTTCTCACAGTAACCCTTAAGATCAATACTATTATTGTCCCTTTCATTTGACAGTAAGGAAAACTGAGGCACAGAGAGAGTTAGTAACTGGCCCAAAGTAACGCACCTAGTTAGTACTGCTCTTGGATAGAGGCAGAAGGGCCCCTGACTTGGAATAAACTTATTAACAAAACGAGACTTCAGCTCCTGGCCATAGTGAAGCAAAAGTGACCAGAGTTACTCTCCTGCCTTAGAAAAAAACTATGACTTAAGATAAAATATATGAAACAATGATTTTCAGACTTTGAACTAAGGCAACTCAGGACTGTGATCTCTGAGAAAAGGGAAACAAATGAGGTGAGCCCTATAATTACCCCCAGCTCGCTGCCTGAGGCAGTTTCCAGGCTTCAGTGCAGGGAGGGGGAATCCAAACAGAGCTGGATGCCTTGCTGATTGAGAAGACAGATTTAGAGTTCAAGAGGCCATGGTGTTAGAATTTAAGGGGCAGAATACCACAGAGGAGGGAACTGAGCATATACTCAAAGATCTGCAGAGATATCTTCCTAAATCTTTGGCTGAGTACTGATTTGCACATGCATGAAAGGAAAGGCTTGAGAGAAAAAACAGTGAAGGCAGAACAGTGCCTGGAGCTCACACAGGGTTGGGATTACTTTGTGTTCCCAGTGGGCAGAGTGAAAAGACCTTGTAATACATGGGATATTGGGTACAATTCTCAAAAGGGTATTGCCTTAGTAGAGGTCTAAATTAACCTTAGACTAACAGCTAGTCTATATCTGTCCTAGCAAATCTTAGAAGCAAGCATCAAAAGTAAAAATCTGATTCTAAGTATTTTAACTATGTGCCAGAACAAAGTTCGACACTACTTAAAGGAATGCAACAAAATCTAACACCAAATATTGTAAAATTCACAATGTTCAATATCCAGTCAATATCGTTCTTAAACATAGATTCAAAAATTCTAAACAAAATTTTAGCAAATCAACTCCAACAATATGTAAAATAGATAATACACCATGACCATGTGGGGTTTATCTCGGTAATGTAAAGCTGGTTTAATGTTTGGAAATTAGTCAGTTTAATTCACTATATTAACAAACTAAAAAATAGAAACCATATGATCATTTCAATAGAGGCTGAAAAAGGATTTGGCAAAATCCAATATCCATTCCTGATAAACACCCTTGGAAAACTAAGAATAGAAGGAAAGTTCCTAAATCCGATAAAGAGCATCTAAAAACAAACAAACAAACAACCACAACAAAAGACATGCAAATAAGTAGAAAGTGTGACACCCAACCAAGGGAAAAATCAATCAGTAGAAACAGATCCTGAAATGAAGAGATGAATGAATTAGCAGAAAAGAACATTGAAATGAATTATATAAATATGCCTCATATATTCAAGAATGTAGAGAAATGCATGAATATAAGGAGAGAAATGGAAGTTATAAGAAATATCCAAAAGGCCGGGCGCGGTGGCTCAAGCCTGTAATCCTAGCTCTCTGGGAGGCCGAGGTGGGCGGATCGTTTGAGCTCAGGAGTTCGAGACCAGCCTGAGCAAGAGCGAGACCCCATCTCTACTATAAATAGAAAAAGATATTAATTGGCCAACTAATATATATAGAAAAAATTAGCCGGGCATGGTGGCGCATGCCTGTAGTCCCAGCTACTTGGGAGGCTGAGGCAGCAGGATTGCTTGAGCCCAGGAGTTTGAGGTTGCTGTGAGCTAGGCTGACGCCACGGCACTCACTCTAGTCTGGGCAATAAAGTGAGACTCTGTCTCAAAAAAAAAAATAAAAATAAAAATAAAAATAAAGAAATATCCAAATGTGATTTCCAGATATGAAAAATACTGTATTTTAAATAAAAATACACTAGAGCAGATTAGATACTGTATAAGAAATGATCAGGGATTTTGAATATGTGGCAATAAAAAACATCCAAAATTAAATACAGAGAAAAAGTGAGAGAGGAGGGGGGAGATAGACAGAGCATCAGTGACATCTGAGGTAATATCAAACAATCTAATGTATGTGTAATTGGAGACCCAGACTGAACAAGGGAATAACAAATTATATATGAGGAAATAATGGTTAAAATTTTTCCTTATTTTTTTTTTTTTGTAGAGACAGGGGTGTCTCTATGTTGCCCAGTTTGGTCTCAACTTCTAGCTTCAAGCAATCCTCCCAACTCAGCTTCTCAAAGTGCTGGGATTATAGGCATGAGCCACCATGCCTGGCCAAAATTTCCAAATTTGATGAAAACTAAAAGCAGCATATTTCAAGAGGCTCAATAAACCTAGGCAGAAGAAACATAAAAACAACCACACAAAGACACATCATAATCGAGTTGCTGAAAAACAGTGACAAACAGAAAATTGTATAAGTAGACAAAGAAAAAGATATATCTCATACAGAGGAACAAAAAAAAAGAATAACAGCATATTTTTCACAAGAAATTTACAAGCCATAGGACAATGGAAAGACATCTTTAAAGTAAAGAAAAAAATTGTTAACTTGGACTTCTATACTCAGTGAAAATATCTTTCAAAAATTAAGGCAACACAAGACTTTTTCAGAAATAGAAAAATTGAGATCTAGACTAGCCAAAGGAAATTTGAAATGAAGTTCAAAATAGGAGGGACTAACACTAACTGATTTCAAAACTTATTATAGGCCAGGCATGGTGGCTCACACCTGTAATCCTAGCACTCTGGGAGGCTGAGATGGGAGGATCACTTGAGGTCTGGAGTTCGAGAGCAGCCTGAGCAACAGTGAGACCCCATTTCTACTAAAGATAGAAAAAAATTAGCCAGTGTGGTGGCATTCACCTGTAGTCCCAGCTACTCAGGAGGCAGCGGAAGGAGAATTGCTTGAGCTCAGGAGTTTGAGGTTATTGTGAACTGGGCTGATGTCACAGCACTCTAGCCCAGTTGACAGAGCAAGACTCTGTCTCAAAAAAATAATAACAATAATAATAAAATTACAGCATTGTATTCCTGTATAAACAAAAGATCAATTGGTATTTATCAGTTATAGTTTGTATTTTCCCTTTTTTAATTATAATAGATAATGTTAAATATTTTAAAATTTAAATTTAAAATTAAAAAGAATCTAAATAATTTTCATTTTTGGATTTTTTTTACATTGACTTTAAAATGCATTTATAATAATATGTTGAAATGCTGTATACTTTTTTTTTCGAGACAGAGTCTTTCTCTGGTGCTCAGGCTAGAGTGCAGTGGTGTGACCACAGCTTGAACTCCTGGGCTCGAGCGATCCTCCTACTTCAGACTCCTGAGTAGCTGGGCTTACAGGTACTGCCACTGCACCTGACTAATTTTTAAATTTTCTATAGAGACAGGGTCTCACTATGTTGCCCAGGCTGGTCTCAAATTCCTGGCTTCCAGCAATCCTTCCACCTCAGCCTCCCAAAGTGCTGGGATTAAAGGTGTGAGCCACTGCGCCTGACCAAAATGCTGTATACTTTGAAGAAAATTACAGTTTATTTTTAATCTTTCATATCATTACTATTCATATAACAATTATATGGAAGCCTCGATTATAAAAACATAATTGGTGATTTTACTGAAATGGGAGCATGAGAAAGAAATGTTATAGAATACGTATATAATACTTCATGAATTATGGATGTTTTTATTGATTATTCATCCAAACATTGCCAGCTCATCAAGAGAATTTCCAGGCATGTGCAATATTAATTAAATTCAGTGACTTTTATACTTTGCAATCTTTCATCATATAAAAAACATAGCGCTGTGTGTGTGTGTGCATATGCACACACATTTTTTGGTTATAAGTAAGGCATATTTGTCAGACTAGGAGGTTGGAACATATTTTATGCAATGGCTTGTTGGCTTTATTTGTAACTTTTAACTATTAAGATATAGATTTGGGGGGCCTCCTTTGCGTACTTGCTCTGGGTTGCAGGAGGGTATGAGGAGGAGGGTATGTGTGGCAGGTGATAGATTCAGGACCTCGCCCAGGTGGTCTGGCCCCAGGCCCCAGCTGCGTTCCACTGCACCACAGGGCCTGGGACGAGAGAGTGGGGAGGATGTTTGGAAAGAGTACAACATAGAGAAGTTTCTGGAAGAGACTTGCAAAGATACCAAAGAACTTCTCTCGGGAGTGGAATTTAATATTGAGGAGGAAAAGTGTGATGGGTGAGGGAGGTAAGGTGGACAGGTTAGGGTGGTGGGGAGCTGGGGGCACTGGCTTTTCCCCAAGGACAGCAGACTGGCTGAGAGGGGTGTTATTAGAAGGGAACTTGTAGCCTAGAGCCCAGTAGCCCTTGGGTATGTTGAGACGGCTCTCTTTGCACTCTGAATTACCCTAAGGAATGGAAAGCCAGTGTCACTTGGCAGTCCTAAAAATAAATGCAGGGGAAACAAAGGCAGGTGCTACGTTCCAGTTAGATACTGCTAAATTCTGAGCCAGAGATCAGCTAATTTTTGAAAGCAGTTATAGACAAACTGCACTAAGCTGAGATGACTCTCTTTAACAGTGTCAAAAGAATTTGAAAGAGAATTCAAGATGGGTCTGGGAAACACCACACTGGGCCAGACTCCAAGAGAGTGCTCATCCGGTTGGCCAAGCCAAACTTCCACCATCCACCCTCTTCCACTAACCTAACCTTATTTGCTGGGTACACTGTTTCCAAAGGTGGTCCCCAACAATTACCTCCTATCCTGGTGCCATGTCACTCCTCCAACCAGGAGGTGGTGGCTGTCTCCCCTCCCTTGGATTCTGGGCTGGTCCTGGGACTTGCTTTGACCAACAGAAGGCACTGGAAGTAATGCTATGTCAGGTCCATCCAAGGCTGTAGGAGGTTTGGCTGCTTCTGTCTGGACTCCCTTGGAGCCCTGGGCACCCATACAACAAATCTACCCTGCTGGAGAAAGAAGTCCAGCCAGCCCCCACCCATTCCTGCCACGCCAGCTGAGCTGCCACTGAATGCAGCCAAATGAATGACCCGGGCAACACCATGGGGAGCAGAAGAACTGCCCAGCTGAGCCCCAGAATCACAACAAACACAAAATATATGTTGTCACTAAGTGTGGGAGTGTTTTCTACATAGCAGTAGATGACTGACACATGTACCAAGCACTGCTAAGAGCTTTGCACGTATTTATTTGATCTTCATAGCATCCCCATGAAAGTATTCTTCTTTAATATGAAACTTTTATTATAAAAGTTATTTTAAGCATTCCCCCTCCCCTTGTCTGCTAAATTAATGCATTGCCTCATTGTGCTCTAAAAATAAGGGAGACTATTTAATATGGTCATAAAAATTCGTTATGTTCTTGTTTGAAGTTTGAGGGGCTTTGGGCATAGAAGCCGCACAAATAAACATTTCTCTTTTTTTTTTTTTGTAGTTTTTTTTTTCTTTTTCTTTTTAGTTGACCCATAATAATGGAACACATTTATGGGATACAGAGTGATATTTTGAAATGTGTGCACAATGCCTAATGACCAAATCAGGGTGATTAGCATACCCACCATCTCAATCATGTACCGTTTCTTTGTGTTATGAGAGTGTGATCTTCAGCTCTGTTTTACAGATGAGAAAACCAAGGCTTAGCAGGGTAACAGCAGGAGTCCATGAGCTCAGGGACCAAGTCAGACTCCCTTTGGGAAGAGCATCACCTGCTTCCTTTCTCTTGAACTCACTGCTCCCTCCTGCCTTCTCTGTCTCAGACTCAGGCGTCCTGCTGAACATTCTCGTGTCATCAAGCTCATCCTGAATCCGTCTTCCCTCTGAATTAGCTGGATGCTGTCCCTGATGGGTGACAGGGAAAGGACAAGGTGGCCCCTTAACCCGTACTGCTATTTCCTCAGGCCCCTTCTAGCAGGTGTCCTTGCTGAGCCACACTGGGACTCGGGGCTGGGCTGTATGCAGAGCTGGCTGGCTAGGGCCAGATGCCTCCGGGCATGGGTTGGCACGAGTGTACTAATGGGCAGGCCGGCATTCCTTTGCAGGCCTGGGAAGGAAAGGGACGTTTCTGGTGCAGTTGCCTGGGGCACAGGGAGAGATGAGAGGGATGGTGAGAAAACAGCCGAGGGTGTGGTGGAATCCGAAGTGTCAAGCTCAGCCTCTGGTCCACTCCTCTTCTTTGGAGACGCCGGAAAGCTGAAAGCCAGCCATGTTTCTCGGAACTCGCTTGCAACAGAGATCTAGGTGGAAATTAGTTGCCGACTAATGCCAATGCATTTGGAGGTGTTTGGAAGGCAAAAGTGAGGCAGGGGCCATTTTCCTGCCCTTATTGGCTGCGTTTGCTCCCAGGGAAGGGGGTGGAAATGTGAGATACTTCTGCAGCAGCATTCCAGGGGCCGTTCTGTAGTCTCCTGGCTGTCCTGTTGAAAGGCAGGTTTGGCAGCAGCAGTAGCAGCTTCATGATCCCTACATGGAACCATGGGGTGTATTTATTTTTTATTTTTTATTATTTTTTAGTTTTTTTGTGGACGAGGTTCTGGGGCCCCAAGAGAGGGGGCCCCAGAAATCGCCCCATGGGGTGTATTTTTTAACTTTCAGCTCCAGTGGGGCCTGAGAGGGAGTAGCGCCCTGGGGTGTCCCAGGTGGCCTTCTCCTCTTCTGTGAAATGCTCTTCCCTGGGCTTAGGCAACGGTACATGATCCTATTTCTCTAACACACCCCCCTCCTCCTGGATGGCTTCACCATCTCTCGTCTTTTTTATTATTATTATTATTAATTTTTCATTTTTAAATTTTTTTCATTTTCTTTTAATTTTTTTAACAACCAGAAAGAAGATAACCATCCCTCATCTTATTCCTTCTGTTCTCTCTCTAAATCCTGTACCCAAGAGAGCTAACTGTCACTTCTGTGCTGCTTAGAAGGCAGCCCCTGCTCACCGCCGGAGCTCTGGGCAGAGAATCCAGAGGTCGACATTGTAGTCCTGCAGCTGCCACTCACCGCCGGGGAATCAGGGAACGTGTCATTTCTACTCTGTGGGCCTCAGTTTTCTAACCTGTGAAATGATAGGGTTGAAATGAAAGTTCCCTCCTAGCTTAAACCTACAGTTATTCATGCCACAAACGTGTAAATGAGGGCCTGCCGCCTCCTGGGCTGGGCGCTGGGCAGAAAGCTGAGCGGGGCGTGGTCCCTGTGCGTGTGGCTGTCACCCTGAAGGACAGGCGGGCAGACAAGCACGGAACCATAACCGGAGGGCTGCCGACTGCAGTCAAGGCATGGACTGGTTCTACCAGGCGTGTTAAGAAGAGCAAGAGTCTCCCTGCCACGCTTGCCTCTCCCTCCTCCCCAGACACAGCCACTGTCCTTCTTTCAGAGGATTCTTTGCATTCTTAGCATCGGTTGGTTGAAAGTGACTTGCATTGCTGCCTTCTGCATTTTCAGGTGCCAGTTAAGTTCACACTCTGTAAGGACGATCCCATTCTGTTTCATCCGCCCTCCCCATTGTGACCTTGCCCCAGTACCCCCTGCCTGCCTCCCATTCCCCCAGCTTGGTGACATCGTCCCCTTGGTTTAGATCTGGATTCTGTGTTTTCATTATTGGGACTAACTATTACTTACAGGCAAACTACGTAGTATATTATTATTACTTTTCTTTCAACATTTGGTCCTCTCTGGGGTTAATTTCCCTCTTTTATTTGCTTAGTTTTCTTTATACATATCAGTAACTCAACCCCCAAACCGTCCCCAGTGGTGTAGATGTCACTGCAAATGTTCACATGTCAGGCATCCTGTGCATTTTGTCTTCGGGAAGAGCTGTCTCCCAGAGCCTCTGACTTCTCTAGTCTGACCTGGGTTCTCTCTACTCCCGGGACGGGGTCCTCTGGCCTCTTCCTTATGTTAACTCTCTGCTTCCCTGTTCTTGTTTCTGGTGGAACACATCCCATCGTGAGAAATGGTGAATGGAGCTGTACTTTGAGAATGTGCATGTCTTCACATGTTTTTATCCTGCCATTAATTGATGGCTTGGCAGATCATAGAACTTCCGGTTGTAAATAATTTTCTCTTAGAACTACAGAGGCAATGTCCCTTTATTTTCCACAAGAGTGTTGTTGAACAATCCAATATTGTCTTGAGATCTAACCCTTTAATGTGATTTATTTTTCTCTCTGGAAGGTTGTAGGATCTTCTCTTCGTCTCTAGCTTTCTGAAATTCCATGATGAGGTGCTCTGGTGAGGGTACGTTTTTATACAGGCCTTTGGCCTATTCAGTTTGGAAACACATCTCTCAATTCTGGGACATGCTTTCAAAGGACTTATTTATTTATTTATTTATTTTTGAGACAGAGTCTCGCTTTGTTGCCCAGGCTAGAGTGCTGTGGCGTCAGCCTAGCTCACAGCAACCTCAAACTCCTGGGCTCAAGCAATCCTGATGCCTCAGCCTCCTGAGTAGCTGGGACTACAGGCATGCGCCACCATGCCCGGCTAATTTTTTCTATATATATTGGCCAATTAATTTCTTTCTATTTTCAGTAGAGATGGGACTCGCTCTTGCTCAGGCTGGTTTCGAACTCCTGACCTTGAGTGATCCGCCTGCCTTGGCCTCCCAGAGTGCTAGGATTACAGGCGTGAGCCGCCACGCCCAGCCTCGGCCTCCAAGGACTTCTTTAGGGATTTTCTCTTCCACGAGTCTCTCTTTGTAGCCCTCCTATTATTTAGATGGTGGACCTGCTGAACTGGTCCTTTCATTTTATTGTCTTTTCGCTTCTGTTTTCCTTTGTTGTTGTTTTATTTGCTGTACTTTTGGGAAAGTCTCTTTATCTTTCAGCCTTCCTTGAGTATTTTTATTTCTATCATATTTTTAATTTCTAAGACCTCATTTTTTTCTCGAAATATTCATTTTTATAGCATCTCATTCTTATTTCATGGATGTATTATCATATATCTTTGAGAATAAATGATTCTTAAAATTCTTTCCTCTCTCTGCACAGCAGTATCCTCCAAGTTGCTTTTTGTCTGTTTTGATTTCTGTGTTTTGTATCAGATCGTTTCCTCGTACGTCTGGTGATCCCTGGATTTTTATGGAAGAATGGGACTCTAAAACCTCCGTATCCGTGGGCGGGCCTTGCTGACTGTGGGCTTTGGGAACCCTGGATGTTTGTGGCTCTCACTTAATCCTCCTGGAGTCTCCCAGCGCCACTACATCAGTGTCCCCAGCTCAAAGACCCCCTACCTGCTCCAGAATATCCACCTCCCATCACTTGCCGTGGAGAGGGAGGGGAGGGGTCCTGCCTGTACAGACTGGGGTAGGCCACCCAGAAGATTAACTGTTCCTTAAACTGACTTTTAACCAGATTGCCTGGGTTTTCTTTTTTCTTTAAAAAAAAAAAACCCACACTTTATTTTTTAGAGCAGTTTTAGATTCACAGCAAAATTGAGTGTAAGATAGAGATTTCCCATATACCTCCTGCCCCCTGACATGGCCTCCCCACCGGAGTGATGAGCCCACAGGGACACATCATTATCCCCAAAGTCCATAGTTTATACGGGGGTTCACTCTTGGTGTGTGGTACTTTCTCCGGCTGTGGACAAGTGTGCAATGACATGGATTCACCATTGTCTAACAGTATCTCACGGAGCAGCCTCACTGCCATACCTACGCATCCTTCCCTCCCCTCTGGGCCCTGGCAACCACTTATTTTTTACTTTCTGAAAGATTTGCCTCACCCCCACTTCTGGAGATAACCATTGCTCATCGCCAGCCTCTGAGCCTGGGCGAGGAGGTCCCCAGGGCCGGGCAGGCTGCCTCCCGATTCCCTTGTGGCTGGCTTAGGGCTTGGCGGTGCCTGCCCGTCCTCTCTCACCTTCTGAAACTTCTTCTTGTCTCTTGTCTTGTCAACTTTTCCCAGTGAATCTATTTTTCAAAATGAAAGCAGGGCTTCCGGAAGGCGTGATGGGAGGAGTGTGAGCTCACTCCGCCATCTTTAATTAAAAGTTTGCTCTTGGCCGAGCACGGTGGCTCACGCCTATAATCCTAGCACTCTGGGAGGCCGAGGCGGGAGGACCTCTCAAGGTCACAAGTTCGAAACCAGCCTGAGCAAGAGCGAGACTCCGTCTCTACTAAAAATAGAAAGAAATTAATTGGCCAACTAAAAAAAAAAAAAAAAAATATATATATATATATATATAAATTAGCCAGGCATGGTGGCGCATGCCTATAGTCCCAGCTACTCAGGAGGCTGAGGCAGGAGGATCGCTTGAGCCCAGAGTTTGAGGTTGCCATGAACTAGGCTGACGCCACAGCACTCTAGCCCAGGCAACAGAGTGAGACTCTGTCTCAAAAAAAAAGTTTGCTCTGACTGGATTTTCTGTTGTCACCTCAAGTTCAACTGGACCCAGACCAATCCTCTCATCGTCTACCACAAAATAAGCTCCTTCTCCACACACCACGCCTTCTGCCAACGGCTTCCGCTGCTCTCCGTTACCTGTAGAGTAAGACCTGTGTTCTCCCTGCTTCCCATTTGTGGGGCCAGTCTCTCACCTCCTTCTCTCTTCCTGTGACGTCTCCCTCCCGCGTCCCTTCCTCTCTGCTCACAGCCACCAGCCAGATCCAGCTCCTTACACCCGGGCCTGAACGCATGGCCTGTGGACCTCCAAGCTTCCCCCCCTCACATCTAATCTACAAATGTCTGTTTTTCTGCAAAAAAAGAAAAGAAAAGAAAAGAAAAGAAAAGAAAAGAAAAGAAAAGAAAAATAGAAGCCATGGTCATGTCAGTCCTCTGCTCTAAAATATTTTATTTTGTTGAGAGGAAAAATGCTAAATGTTTGAGTTGAGCCAGCGATTTTTCTACAACCTGACTCCAATCTACCTCTCGGGGCCTAACCCCTACAGGACTGCTAGGCACACAGCTCTGGCCCTTTCCCTGGCGCGTGCTGGTCTCCTGCCTGTCCCCTCTCTACTATGGAGCTTCCCAAGTTACCCCAGGGAAATTGCACACGTCCTTTTCTGGGTCCCCAACCCCAAGTCAAATGTTGTACTGTCATTCTCTGCTTATATGTCTACCTTCGGAGTTCTTTGAGGGGAGAGACTGTCTTATTCATCTGGTACTTTCAGAGCTTAGCCTGGTGCCTCCTATGCAGTAAGTTCTCAATAAATTTTGAATGTAGGAATGATTAACCCTACAGTTACTCTGCATTATTTGTCTGTTCCTGTTCCTTTCAATGCCGCCGCCTTCATTGTCACCATATTAATAGCAATTTTTATAGGAAGGCCTTCGAAGTAATTAAACTCCTTGGAAGTGTCATAGAAGGACCTTTTCTTTTTCTGAGGATCTCTGATAGCAAAAGGGGCAGAGTACATTCTTCTGCATGTTGCCTTATCTTGACTTCTTTACGCAACAGTGTTCTTTTCCCAGCTGTGGTGTTAGCACCACGAGGGCAGGGCTGTGCCCTGGAACTGCTGTCAGGGTTCCCTGGGGCACCCAGCACCAGCTGGGTCTGGAGGACGTGCTTGGTAAGGATCTGCAGGTTGGCCGTGTGCTGTGGGGCAGGGAAAGGTAGGCGGTTGGATTGGGGGATTTTCCAGTGTGGAAGCTGATGTGGGCCTGCGTCGGGCCTGGGGGGGTTGCTGAGGTGTGTCAGCCAGGGACCAGAGTGGGCTGGGGAGAGGGCGTCTGGGAACAGCCTGTCTCAGCCAAGTGTTCTTTGAAAAGCAGGAAGCAGGAGAAGAGTGAGGGAGGAGTTACCGTGTTTCCCTGAAAATAAGACAGGGTCTTATATTTATTTTTCCTCAAGAAGACACCCTAGGGCTTATTATCAGAGGATATGTTATTTTTTTTAAGTATGGTACAACAATCTACACTTACTCAAATATTAAGTTAAGTCATCTTCTTCTGGAACATCATCATAACCCTCCAAACCCCGAATTCCATCCTGAATTTCTTGAGACTCTATTTCCTTTAGAACCATTGGCCCCAATCTCTCATGTCGAGCAATAGAGCTCTCATGGGGCAGATGAGAAGGGCTGCTCGTCTTTACCACTCCACGACAAAATGCATGGGTTGTGCAGATATGCTGACGCCCATCACTAGGTCTTATTTTCGGGGTAGGGCTTATATTGCAGAAATGCTTAGAAATCCTGCTAGGGCTTATTTTATGGGTAGGTCTTATTTTCGGGGAAACATGGTAGATGGACGGAGTGGAAGAGACAGGTGTGAACGCAGGGGAAGGGGGTGGGTGGCAAGGGCAGTGGGGGTGCAGGGAGGTGGGAAGCCATCCAAGGTGAGGCCTCAGCCGTCAGCAGCGGCTTCTTCTCCCTGATGGGCTGTGTAGCCCCGTCTTCCGGGTCGCTCTCCTGCCTCCTGTGCACACTGGAGCTCCACACGGCAGTCCACGGCCCGAGCTGCCTTCATCGCAGTCGTCCCTCCTCCCCCGAGCGCCACCAAGCCCAGCCCAGGCCTCTGCTTGGGGATGGGGGTCCTACCCTCTCCCGGCTTCCCACTGCCAGACACGAGTCCCACCACTGATTCCAGACTGCCCCTCCAGAGGGGGTCCCCTCCCCCTTCCTGAGCAGCTCTGTCCCGAGTCCTGGAGGAGGTGAGGAAGGGAGGTGAGGAGGAAGGAGATTGAGAACCGCCCAGTCTGACGGAGGAGGGAGGGCACGCTCACACCCATCTGGTCCCAGGCTGCCCTTTTCCCACGCTCCTTACAAATACGCTGAAACATGTCATCACGGCTCAGAAAATTAACGACAAGGCCTTTTCTTGACATTCCAAGGCAGTGACCCCTCCTCCCTACCTCTGGAGGCTTCTCTCTCTCCCTTTGCTTCTAAACTGTGCCTCCATTTCCCCTCCACATACTGACTCCGCGGCCCACCCCATTCTTCTGCCCTCACTCTATCCTAGGGCTGAGCCTCCCGCTGCCAAATCCATGGGGGCATCTCCCAGGCCTCGAATTCCAGGAGCCCTGCGGCCCCTGTCACCGTGAACCCCCGGCCCTGGCCTTGGGCTGCCCTCTCTCCCGGTTCTCCCTCCTTGTCACCCACTGACCATCTCTGCCTTCCTTCGTGGCCACACCGCTAGCCCCACCACCCGATGTGGGCTGCTTCACCCCTTCGCATGGGAGTATCCGCCCTTACAAGCCCAGTCTAACATGTTATCTCCTCCTCTGCCCTGTCCTGGGCCGGGAGAGGCGGAACGGATAAGAATTCTTCCCGTAGTGTGAACCCAAAAACCTTGGAACCATTCTTTTTTAATTATTTATTTATTTATATATTTTTTATTTTTTAGACAGAGTCTCACTCTGTCGCCCGGGCTAGAGTGCTGTGGCATCAGCCTAGCTCACAGCAACCTCCAACTCCTGGGCTCAAGTGATCGATCCTCCTGCCTCAGCCTCCCAAGTAGCTGGGACTACAGGCATGCGCCACCATGCCCGGCTAAGTTTTTCTATATATTTTTAGTTGGCCAATTAATTTCTTTCTATTTTTAGGAGAGATGGGGTCTCGCTCTTGCTCAGGCTGGTCTCAAACTCCTGAGCTCAAATGGTCTGTCCACCTTGGCCTTCCAGAGTGCTAGGATTACCCAGGAGTCACAGTGGTGGCTCCTCGGCACCACTGTTCCACTTAGCCTGTTCCCAAAACCTCCAGGTGATGCTCTAAAGCCTCCAGTGGGCACAGTCCCCCACCCGGGTCCCAGCATGGCCTGTGGGGCCCCCTGGAGCCTGGCGTCCACCTCTCCGGGGTCATCTACCCTTTGTGGCTCTCCCCAGATGTCCCCCTGAGCGTTCTCTCTGCTATTTCCCCTTGCACCGCTTTCCTGCTCAGTCCAATCTTTCTCTCAAGGCTCCTGGTCAATATTTTCTCCTTTAAGAACCTGCCCTGAACACCTGGAGGCCACAGCATGTGGGGCTGGAACCACGGATGGGCCCTCTGTGCTTTTTTTTTTTTTTTGAGACAGAGTCTCACTCTGTTGCCCGGGCTAGAGTGCCGTGGCGTCAGCCTAGCTCACAGCAACCTCAAACTTCTGAGCTCAAGCAATTCTCCTGCCTTAGCCTCCCGAGTAGCTGGGACTACAGGCATGCACCACCATGCCC
>VSMD01135264.1:0-39541 GCA_008750895.1 Mirza zaza | reverse complement strand
CTGGGGGTGGGGCATGGCAGAGGGGGTGGGGCGCAGTCTGGGGGCGGGGCAGGGCAGAGGGGGTGGGGCGCGGTCTGGGGGTGGGGCATGGCAGAGGGGGTGGGGCGCGGCCTGGGGGTGGGGCAGGGCAGAGGGGGTGGGGCAGGGCAAAGGGGGTGTGGTGTGGTCTGGGGGCGGGGCAGGGTAGCGGGGCCGGGGCTCTGTCTGGGGGTAGGACAGGGGGTTGGGGCTCGGTCTGGGGGCGGGGCAGGGTAGCGGGGGCGGGGCTCTGTCTGGGGGTAGGACAGGGGGTTGGGGCTTGGTCTGGGGGCGGGGCTCGGTCGGGGGTGGGGCGGGGCGTGGTGGCGTGGGGGCTGGGCGGGGCTGCGGAGGGGTCCCCGCGCCCCCCGCCCACGCCTCCCCCGGGCCGCTCCGGCAGCGCCAGCGCGGGACCGCACCGAAGGCGGCCGTCTGGTGGTTCTCGCCGCAATTCATTTTAATTACGTGTGACATAAAAAGACCACCTACAGATGAGACAATGCTGCCGTAGAGTCTCAAGGTTACTGTGGGGAATTCTTCACAACCGAAGTGTGTTTTCCCCAAGGAGTTATACTACCATTTGATTTAATTTTTAATTTTTACATTTTAATCAAAAATAGATCAAATGGTGGTGGTCTCTCCCGGGAAACATTCTTCAGATAGGAAGCCGGCCATGCTCCTTTTAAATAGGTAAAGCTGCCACCTCCCCCGGAGTCACGGTGGCGCCGCAGCCAGCCGCCACCTCCCCCCGTCCCCCGCGGGTCCGGGCGTGTCCCTTCCACCTGCTGCCAGCCACCCACCTGCCGCCCACCTGCCGCAATCAAGGCACCTGCGCAGCGCGTGGGCCTCACGTCCCCAGGAGGCGGCAGTTACGGCCCCCAGAGGCCTTAACTCTCTTTCCCTTCTGGAGGCGCCAGGTGGGGAGGTGGGCGCTGTGACTCTACCTGTCAGGTGTGTGCGCGCGCACGTGTGCACGCTCGCATGCTCACGCTCTGTGTTCCTGTCAGACAGTACCGCTGTTCAATCACAAGGAAAGGCGTGCGTTTTTACCCAGGTGCTTCTTTGGAAGAGCTGTGTCTGCCATCCACGGTGGTCACCTGGCTCGTCACATCCCAGCACTGAGGTTGGTCCAGACTCCTGCTGATACCCAAGTGGGCTCTGAGATCAGCCACCCAATCCCCTGCGTGACCCAGGGGACGAACTGTGTGCATTCTGCAGCTTCTCTGGGCTTCCTGTCCTCATCACACAGAGGGACCATTCTGGTGTGAAGCCCCTGGTGTTGCCACCTGGCATCGTGGTGGAAGGAAGAGCCCGCCAAGTAGAGCCCTACAGAGTGCGGGCTGTGCAGAAGTGCTCCCTAAGTGCTACTGTGTTCCTGGCATTGTCGTTGCCAGGGAAATGAAGGCTCCCTTGCTCTCATTCTGAGCATTTGCACAGAACTGTTTCTGGGTCTGCACGAGGCGCCATGGGGGCTGGGTGCTTGGTAGGGAAGCACCAGAGGGACCACTGGGGCATCCCAGCTGTTCCCCAAGGCTGCCTTCACGCCCTGGCCGTGCCCACACCTCTCAACCTGCAGCTTCTCTCTCAAGCACCTGCCTCCCCCGCGGTAAGTAGCCCGGGACCCCTGCACTCCAGGCTTCCCTGGCGCCCCGAGCACAGAGTGAGTCAGCCCCGGATGAAACTGGCAGAGCTGAGTGATGGGGGTGTCCACTTCCTCTCACTCCTGTCCCAAACCTGTGGAGGTCAGTGACACCTAGCCACGTGAACCTAGCTCCCTGAGACATGCATACTTATGGGACACCCAAGCCAAGCATGCTTCTCCACCGCGCATCGATGTGATTTACAAAAGATCCACTGAACGTATTTTTCTGACTTAGCACCTGGAAAAAATAATGTGGCTTCTCCTAGACAGCAGGTGTGCTTCCTTTCGTCCTCTGCCTTAGCAGTCCATAGACAGGTGAATGCTCCCGTCTGGCAGCCTGGCGTTTGGGCCAGTCCCTCCCCCCACCCCATGCAATTTGCAGCCTGTCTCCTGCCTCTGCAGCTCATCACAGACAGCTGTGGTGCACCACGGCTCCCATGTCGTCCAGGTGGAGCTCAGCGAGCAGAGGAACGGGAGAGACAAGGGCAGCCGTGGGTAGGCAGGAAGGGGATGGCAGCTCAACCAGCCCTCTGTGGACCTGTGTTTGAGGTCAGCTACCCAGCTCACCCCCAAAGCTCTAGGCTGGCTTCTCTGTAGTCCCCCCCTGGCCCTGCCACCGAGGCTGAGGGTGCAGCGCCAGTGTGTGGATGCCCCGCCCGCTGGCCAGGCCCAGGCAGGTCAGCTGGGAACTGGTTCCCCCTCTCCCTGGGTACACAGCCTCCAGCACCCCCACCCTCTGCCCGGTCATCACCTTGGTCTGTGGCTGGCTGGACTGCCATGCTAGGTCCCCAGCACAGTCTCTCCCATCTGCTCTGGCTGGGGCTTCAGGACAGCTGGGCGGGCCCCTAACTCAGGACCAGGGCGAGGGGACTTGGCTGTGTTCCAGATCCGCAGGGCCCAGGCGAGGGAGGCCTGCAGGGACCTCGGCCACTTTCAGGCTCCAGCGGCCATCCCCTGGCTCCGTGGTTACACACGTCCCAGGTGCCCTGTTCTACCAAGTTTTCCTGCCAACTGTGCATTGCAGAGGAGGCTCGTGAGTGAGAGGGAGAGCTCGGGAGACGTTTTCGTGGCACATCCCACTCCTCCAGCAGAGGCCCTGGAATGTGCAAGGCTGAGGCTGCCCCTGGGCCTCCTGGCTCCCTCCCCGGTGCCGTCCCAGGTACATCGCTGAGGCAGACCAGGGGCTGTGCCCACTGCCAGCCGCGGCCTGGGCTGCATGTTCCACGTCAGGCACAGGTGCTCGGGATCACTGACTGGCACCTAACACTTCAGTCTCAACCACAGGAAGATCATGCGGTGGAGGGTGCATGGGAAGGGGAGCTGGCCTGGAGCGACAGGGGTTTGGGGCGAGCTCCTTTGCCAACACTGGGGGAACAGCAGCGCCCACTGTGCAGCCGGGTGGACGAGGCCCCGTGCAAGGGAGTTCCCTTTCCACTCTTGTGTGCCGCGTCTTTGTTGTTTGTTCATTTTAGAAGCAGACTCCAAGCGATGGATTCCAGTGGAGAGCACTCGGGCAGGACAGGCTTGACGAGCAGTGGGCCGGGTGGCCCCTGGGAGCCCAGATCTCCTTGGTCAGTCCAGAGGGGCCTTGCTGCACCCTGCTCCCGCAGATGCCCGAGTGCCCCTCTGGTCCTGGGCAGGCACTTGGCGCCTGCAGCCCCCACTGCATGGTCTTCCGGGCTCCCGCTGTGGCTGATTAGAGCTTACTGAGTTTGCAGTGGCTTTCCGGCAGTTCTTTTCCAGACAGCGTGGAGCAAGTGCAGCTTCAGCTTCGGATCCCGGAGAGGGTGAGCAGCCTGATGGTGGGGCCCGGTACTGGTTTTTGGGATTTGAGGACTTCTCTAAAATGACATTTAGAGTTTTGAAAGTCATAGGAAATGCATACAATAGTAAATGGAGAGTTCAGAATATCCAGTTGCGTGTGCGGCATGCTCGGGACTCAAAGGAGGGAAATGCAGCACCATTTAAAAAGCGGCTGTTGCTCGGTGACGAAAATTAAGGGAGGTTTTAAGTTTGTCTCCAAGTGTTCTGCGTCTTCAGGGCCTCTCCACGTGCGGGTCTCTCGCTTCTGTAACCAGGAGAAAGTCATCACCTGCAGAGAGAAACGGGCTGTGGGCAGGATTTGGAAAAACAAAGCAGGGGCGCGTCTGCCTGGGAGGCAGGAAGGAGACCCAGGCGGCCTCACCCCCTCACTGTGTCCCGCTGGCCCCGGCCAAGCCCTCCGTGGGCCTCGTTGTGGCCGTGGCTTCCGCAGTTCTGGTGCTCGTTAGGAATCCGTGCAAACCGAGGCTGAGAGCAGGTGCCGGACCCGCCCAGGCGCCAGGGAGCTCTGGCCGGCATTGGGGGAAGCATCGTCCTGGCCTCGCCCCGCCAGCCCCAAATCATGCTCAGCCCTCAGTCCCAGCTTCCTTGCCTCCAAACTGACAACAGAGGCTGCCTACAAGGCCACCGGGGGATTAACAGGGCCTCTATGTGTGCAGTGCTAGGGACGGAACCTGGAAGGAAGCCTCACCTTTTCCGGCTCCCCAGAGCGCCTGGACGGGACCCTGGCCTGGCAGGTGGGGGGCAGGGAGGGGCAGGGGCCGCCAACGGCAGAGTCGTCTGAAATGCATCAAGCGCCACTGAAATATAGAAACCACCCTAGTCACAGAGGCAAAGTGGAAAATAGTGTAATTATAGTAAGGCTTTAAAACCTGATGTTTTTTTTTTTAAAAGAAACTTGAAAATCTACACATGACATTTCCTACCTCAATTCAGATAAGGAACATCTGGATTAATTTCGCACAAGCAATCAAAGAAACGTGAGCTGGCTCTCAGATTCTATCGATGAAATTATTCTAATAGATTGTTTTAAATGGAGGGAGCACGTGGCAAGGGAAAGGTCTTGAATATAGGACATAAGTCCTGGAGCCCCCCAGCCGGTCCCCGGACACAGCTGGCAGTTCCTGTCCCAGGGGCCGTGGAGGGACCACTGCAGCCAAGCACAGTGGCCCGTGCGTGGGCTGAGCTGGGGTGGCTGGGACTACAGTACTTGGACGCACTGCTAGGCCGATCTGCTCCTTATCCAAAGTTAATTTTTGAAAGAACATTTTAAGAAATGTACAAAAAAAAAAAGAAAAATACAAAAAAATAACAAACATTCTTACCAAAACTGTCAACACTCAGTCATATTTGCCTCTGCTTTTGTTGTGATTAGCGACCTCAGGAGAGTCTCATCTCCCCCCCCTCCCTCCCCGCCCATAGGGCCACCAGCAGGAGCGCCTTCCCACCTTCCCGCCTTCCCCCTGGGTGAAGCAGCTTCTGTGCAGGATGCACGTCTGTCCTCCTGCGCCAGCCCCTAGAAGGGAGCCCAAGGGGGAGGTGCGGGAGTGGGGGTTCCATTGCCAGCTCTGGGCCACAGGGGTGTGGGTGTGACTCCAGGCCCCTCCGGGTGGCCTCTGCAGAAGGTTGACATCTACCGCCCCTGGGTGCCACAGCCAGGACGAGCGGGGTGGGGCCGGGGGACTGGTGCCCGCACTGGCTGCTGGCCTGGGCCGGCCCACGGCAACGGCGCCCTGATCTTACACGGCCGGACCCCCCTGACCTCCCCGTCATACGGCAGCCCTGTGCCTGCCTAATCACAAATATAAACTGCCTGTTCCAATATTAGGAGCTATTTTAATAAAAACAAGGGATTAAAGTAAGAGCTTAGACCAGGACGCCAGTGGATAAGACCAGTGGCCAACTAATCTTCCATGCTCTTTCGTGAGCCCCAGTAGCTTTGCGGATAAATTATTAGTACAGCATTTGAAAATTCTGGCATTAACTTGGAGGAGGAAAGAAATACATGTTCTAAGAATGTTTTCCAAACATTGCTGACTCCAGTCGGGTGCCGGTGGAGGTCGTTTGTACGGTAAGCCTGTGCAACCAAATAGGAGCCGCATCTGCGGTGCGGCCTCATGCATGCGTGTGAGCTGTGTAAACAGAGGAACGTGTGGAGGCAGAGACACAACGCTGGCTTTTCTGTTCCGCTAAAACCTAAACTTTCTAAGACTGATGGAGAGCTCGAAAGAATATAAATACTACTTCAGCTGCTGCAGGATTTTTTTAATCTGCTAAAATGAAACAGTTATTTATAAGGTTTTGGGGACCATGGAGTCAGACCCGGTCCTCACCTCCATGTCCGCGATAGTGTTTCCCAGAGTAAGTCCTGGAAGGGCCTCCCAGGAATACTTCCACCCGCGTCAGGAACGTGGTGTCCACGTGACTCCGGGGACGGGCGGTGGGAGTCCGGGCACAGCGGCCGCCGAGGGCTTCTCAAAAGCCCAGGCGTTGGAACGATGAGTCTTGAGAGCATCTATCAATTACTCCGGATGTCAGTGAAACCACATCTTAAGTGGAACCATCTGGAAAGACAAGGCGGCTTTGTCAGAGCCTCGGCCCACTCTGCTGCCATCTATTCAAGGAGAAACTGCTGGCTTTGGGCAGAGGGAGAGCAGGTCCTCTAGCAGCCACCACGGAATGGGGGAATTTCCAGGGGGAGCGGCAGTGTCTGAACCCACATGGAAAGAACTAGAACAAGCGTGACCCCTCCCTCCAAGTGCCACTGAGGGTCACCCGTCAATGTGGTTTTTTTAAAAATTTTATTGTGGTGAGAACACTTAACCTCAGATCCACCCTCCTAACAAGAGTGTCAAGTGTGCGATACAGTGCCGTTATCTGCAGGCCCTATGCAGTACGACAGGTCTTTAGAACTTACCATTTTGCATAACTGAAATTTCACGGCCACTGATTTGCAACTTCCCGTTCCCCACCGGCCCCCGGCGAGCATCTTTCCATTCCCTGCTCTTTCTGAGTCCGACTGTAGACTCCACACACAGGTGGGATCAGGCAGTGCTTGTCCACCTGAGACTGGCTCACTTCACTTCATGTCCTCCGGGCTTATTCATGGTGTCACATGCCACAGGATCTCCTTTCTGAAAGCTAAATCGTACTCCGCTGTAAGTATACGCCACACTTTCTTTATCCATCCATCTTTCAATGAATGTTTGTGTTACGTCCACATCTTAGCTATTTTGAATAGGGCTGCAGTTGAACACAGGAGCACCAATATCTCTTCAAGATCCTAATTACAATTATTTTGGATATATACTGAGAAGTGGGATTGCTGGATCATATGGTAGTTCCATTTTTAATTTTTTGAGGAACTTACTGTTTTCCAGAGTGGCTGCACCATTTTTCATTCCTACCAACAATGCACAAGGCTTCCAATTTCTCCACATTCTCACCAACACTGTCTTTTTCGTTTCGTTTTGGCTTGCTTTTGATAACAGTCTTCCTAACAGGTGTGAGGTGATATTTCATTGTGGTTTTGATTTACATTTCCCTGATGATTAGTGACATTGAACATCTTTTCATGTATCTGTTGGAAGTAACACTCTCTCTGATTTCAAAATACATTACAAAGCTACAGTAATAAAAACAGTATGGTACTATTATAGCATAAAGACAGACACAGAAACCAATGGAATAGAGAGTCCACAAATAAATCCATGAATGTATCATCAACTGATTTTCAATAAGGGTGCCCAGAATATAAAATGGGCAAAGGACAGTCTCTTCAACAAATGATATTAGGGAACCCAAGTGCCCATCAGTACATGAGTGGATTAATAAAACGTGGTGTAAGTATACTACGGAGTACTATTCAGCCATAAAAAAGTGGTGAAGTACCTCTTGTATCATCCTGGATGGAGCTGGAGCCCATTCTTCTAAGTGAAGTATCACAAGAACGGAGAAACAACCACGTACTCACCATCTAGTTGGTGCTAATGGATCAACACTTACGCGCACATATGGACGTAACATTCAGTGGGTGTGGGGGGGAGGAGGGGATGGGTAAACTCACACCTAATGGGTGCCGAGCACACTGGGGGATGGGCATGCTTGTAGCTCTGACTCAGGTGGTGCAAAGGCAATTTATGTAACCAAAGTGTTTGTACTCCCATAATATTCTGGAATAAAAAAATAAAACAAAAACCACAAATGATACTGGGAAAACTGGATATCCATAAGCAAAAGAATGAAATCAGACCATTATCTTAACACCATACAAAAAAATCAAATCAAAATGGATTAAGACTTAAACATAAGACCCAGAACTGTAAAACTAGAAGCAACCAGGGAGAAAGCTTCAGTAAAACATGGACATGAGTCGTGGCAATGATTTCAGGGCTATGCGCCCACAAGCATGGGCAACAAAAGCAAAAGTAGCCAAGTGGGACTACATCAAACTGAAAAGCTTTTCCACAGCAATGGAAACAATGGGCAGGATGCGAAGGCAACCTACAGAGTGGAAGGAAATATCTGCAAACCATATATGAGGTTACTTTCCAAAATATGTGAGTAATTCACACAACTCAAAAGCAAAAAATTCAGGCTTGGTGGCTCACTCCTGTAATCCTAGCACTCTGGGAGGCCGAGGCGGGCGGATGGTTTGAGCTCAGGAGTTCGAGACCAGCCTGAGCAAAAGCAAGACCCTGTCTTCATATATATATATATATGTGTGTGTGTGTGTGTGTGTGTATATGTGTATATATATAGCAATATAAAAAAACCGCAAAAAATTAATAGCCCAGTAAAACATGGGCTTTGGACATTTCTCCAAAGAAGACATGCAAACGGCCATGGGGTCATCTTTGATCATCAGCAATTCTTAAGAATTGGATAAGGCATTTATGACCCCTGAGATTTAATTTCTTCTGCTAATTCAAATGAATTATTAAGAGGCTTGTCAAGAATGCTTGAAAAAATTAAGAAATCTGGAGCACTGGCTTTCCTGAAATACAAATGGGCCTCACCAGGAGCGGCATCTAATGCATCACTTTCGTTGATACACACATTGTGTGGTTGGTGGTTATATTTTTAAAAATAATTTTATTCTTTTTAATACTGGTCATTTAATAAATGAATAAATGAGATTTACGTTTGTTTTTGTGTGATTGTCTTCTCACATATGTAAATGTAGATGCCAGAAATCGTGTCTGTCCTGATCTGGGGCTAGGAAAGTCACCGCGTGTTTAGTCCATGTGCAGTTAAGCCCTGCTGAGCTGCGGAGCCACTGGCAGGCTGGCTCTTGGTCCAGAGGGGGCTTCAGCAGCCTCAGCTGTGCAGGCGGAGCAGCGTGGGAGTCTGTCGTCCGCAGCAGGAGGAGGAAGCACCTCCAGGAGCCGCTGCACGCGCCCAGCTCAACAGCAAGTCCTCCTGAGCAGGTGACTGAGAATTCCTGTTTGGACTGTCCATCGTCAGTGAGAAATCAGGGAAAGAAACACGCCATTTCTTCCAGAGAAAGGGAAAGATTGAGCCACTGTAAGTTTTATTTTTTCATTGTGGTAAAAATATACATGACATAAAATTTATTGTTTTAACCATTTTTGAGTGCACAGTTCAGTGGCATTAGTACGTGCACTCTGTTGCACCACCGTCCATCTCTGGAAGGAACTTTCTCATCTTCCCCAGCTGCAACTCTGCACCCATTAAACCCCTACTGCCCGCCGCCCCTCTGGGCCCTTCCAGGCTCGTGCAGCACAGCCTGTCTTCCCACCAGGTGCAGGAGACCTGACAGTGATCGTGTGAAACCAATGGCCAGAAAATCCTCACCAGATGTGCTCACAGGCTGGTGACTGATGGGCCAGAAGCCTCCAGAGGTCCCTTAAAATCTGCATGAAAATCAAGAACGCTAGCTAAGAGGCCGGAGCGGGTGGGGAGGGTGAAGCTCTCCAGGCCTGTGGTTGTGGGGAGGGGGCTTCACAGCGGGGTCAGCACGTGAACAGCAGAGAGGCCTGGCTTTAATTCCCTAGTCACTGACATCCCTGTGGCCCTGGGCGTAGGGCCAGACGGCTCTGAGGCCCTGTGCACAGACACGTAATAGTAACCGTGGTTACCGCGGCCACGCTGCATCCCAAGCGTCTCAGACACGGAACGTCACTGCTGACTCCTCACAGTGAGCTGTGGCGTGGCTGCTGCCGTCTCATTTACACAGGAGGAAAGTGAGGCACAGGGCCACAGGTTAGAAAGCGGCAGAGGGGTCCCAGGCAGGTGGCCTGCCCAGCCTCCTGATGTCACTAGTGGTGACAGAGGCTTCCTAGACTGGCAGAGTAAACTGTTCCAATTACTCCAGAAGACAGAAGGCTTCCCACTCTAGAGCCAGGGAATTGTCTGCACCTCCACAAAGGATCCCACGTTACTGGATCCTAGATGACGTAGGCAGGCAGCGCGTGCGCTGTAACAGCCCCGGTTCCCAGAGTGTGGCTGGCGGCGCCTCTTGAGAGGTTATTCACAATGCAGAATCCCGGGGCCCAGCCACAGACCTAAAGAGCCTGCATTTTAACCAGGCCCAGCCCACACCCCGAGGTCCATGTGCGGCCGATGAGAGCGTGGAGGAGGCAGATGCTGGAGGCCGGGAGGGGAGGCCGGTCTGGACCCAGGTGGGCTGACGGTGGACCAGCGCCGCAGCCTCCCTGAGCCTCCATCCGTATCAGGACAGTGAAGATGATTCTTCTCCCGAAGAGTTTTCGAGGCTGAATGTGACAATGCATGTGAAGTATTCAGCACCGTGTGCGACATACGGTGTTGCTCAGTAAAGACCCACTTCCTTCCCTTTGCATTTGGGGGAAAAATGCACTAGTGAGTTTTAAGCAGCAGTTTTTCAGGAACTGATCTGGTGTAACAGTTGTGAACAGAAAACGTAACGGAACAAAGATGGCCTGGGATGGGTCTTGAGGTTCAGAACCTGTACTAACAAAATAAAACAGAAAAAAAAAAATGTACTATGTCTGGGAAAGTTTCAATATTGTAAAGCTACCCCTTATCCTGTAATTAGTCAATAAATGCAGCACAAATCCAATCCATATTTTATGTGGTTTTTTATTTTTTAAATTTGACAAAATGATCCTAAAAGTTGATCTGGAAGCATGAGCACATGAGAAAGAAATCTTTTGACAAAGAAAACAACAGGGAGAGGTGAAAGAAACCCTTCACTCACACGGGTACACCAGACCTGGGCGCTCCTCTGTCCACTTTTCTGCAACTGTGTTTAATTAAAAAACTACACACACACACACACACACACACACACACACACACACACACAGTGTTACAGCCACCGGATGAGACAAATCAAAGAACAGAGAAGAACCTGCAGAACGACCTCATATATGATAGAAGTGGAATTGACAGTTAATGGAGAAAGGTGTTCTTAGAATAATTGGTTAATATTTTGGGAAAAAATGACGTTAGATATATTACCCTTTACACCCGAAAAGTTGTAGCTAAAGTTTTAAATGTTAATCAGGATCATGCAAAAATACAGATGGATTTACAAAGTAGATCTACAAAAATAGATCCAGCTATTAATGCAATGGATTTATAATCAATTCATATAATGTAAATAATCTCAGTGAAAGGAAGGCCTTTATTTTTCTTATTTATTTTTTTTTTGAAGACGGGGGTCTCCCTAGGTTGACCAAGCTGGATTCGAACTCCTGGGCTCTAGCCATCCTCCTGCCTCAGTCTCCAGAGTAGCTGGGACCACAGCGTGTGCTGTAATGCCTGGCTGGAAGGCCTTTCTTCAAGGACTACAAGGCTAGAAACTAGCAAAAAAGGACCTGACAGATATAACAGTGAGAAACGTCTGTGTGGCAGGGGCTACATAAATATCACTGAAAATACAGCGATAAATAACAACCTGGGAGAAATAGCTGCAACATGAGAATAACAGACTTAACAGACTCAATATATTAAGATGAAGAACTCTTAAAAATAACGAAAAGACACGCCCCAACAGAAAAATGGGCAAAGATGGAAAGTTCGTGAAAGAAGACACACACACGGCTGGGAAGTGTATCCAAAACGTGATGCGTGACATGCAGTTAAAACCACGTCAGCAGCACGGACCAGACGAGCAAGGATCAGCAAAGGAGTCTTGCCGAAAAAAATCAAAACTGAATCTGCTTGAGCTTCTGGATTAACCACCAATTTACGGGGAACACAGAGGTCAGAGAAGCAGGTAAGATGCGAGGGACAATTATAATAGAAAAATCGATACAAACTCTACAAACTAGTTTCTTGATAAATGCATTTCGAAGGGAAAGAAGAGATGGAGGGAGCCTTCGCTAGACTTAGGAACACATCTGCTAAGCAGACTACGTGGCCCTCGTTTGAATCCCGACTCAAACAAGTTGTAAGAAAGACAACAAAACAAAAACGATCATTTATGAAATTGATGAAGTATGTAGAAATTTGATAAAAAACTGGATATTTCATAATGGAAAGAGTTACTATAAATTTTGTGTTAGGAGTGACAATTGTATCATGGTTATGCTTTTCAAATGTCTGTTTGGGACGGACACACTGAAAATATTACAGCTGAGATCATATCATGCCTGGCGCTTGCTTCCAGTGCAGTGGGGGCAGTGGCTGGGCAGGCCTGGCCACGGCCAGCCACTGCGGAGCGGGAGGAGAGCTACGGGGCTCCTTGCACTGTTTGCTCCGCCAACTTCTGTGTGTGTTCAAAACTCTCCAAGTGAGAAAAGAAAAAGATTGTCTCTGCCCAATGTTGGGCAAAAGGAGGCATGTGGGCTCTTGGTACCATCTTTCCAGAGGGCAGGGAACCAGAAGGGGCCGTCTGCCCTAGCAATTCAACTTCTGGAATGTTCTCTTATGAATATAATTGTAAAACCTTACAAAAATGTGTACATATCTATACAGTAATTTTTTTAACAGCAAGCAAGCAGATAGATAAATGTAACCTAAATGCTCATTACGAAAAGACTGGGTAAATGCACTGTGGTATTTCCATTAATGGAATACCATGTAACCCAGGGGTCCTCAAACTTTTTAAACAGGGGGCCAGTTTATTGTCCCTCAGATCGTTGGAGAGTGCACACTGTGGGCCTGGGATGAGCTGGCTGCTAAGCAGGACAGGCAGCGGTGGCAAAAACACCCGGAGGGCCGGATAAATGTGCTAGGCTGCCTGTAGGCCATAGTTTGAGGATGCCTGATGTAACCACTTAAAATGACAATCTTGTATTTATTGACATGGAAAGATGTGCACGATGTTAACATTAAAAGTATATGCTTATGGGTGCAGATGTTCACACAGAGAAAGTTTTGGAAGGATATAAATCAAAATATCAACATGAGTTACTTTTGAGTGATGGGATTATGGGTGACTTATTTTCATTTCTACTTATCTACAATTTAAATTATTTTAATAAGTATGGATTTCAGATAAACTCTCTTAATGTTTTAAAGACAAATTTGGAAATAAGCCATATTTTAAAGGAGGCAAAACATTTCAAATGATGTTAACGTATCTTTGTTATTAACCATTTATCGTGCTTTTGAATTTTCTGACGTTTTACGATTTGTTGTTTTAGAAACAGTGATAAACTTGTTCTGCAAATTAAGTCTGTTTTGATATTTTTAGCCCCTACACAAAAAAAATAGTGACAGATTATACTTTAAAAACGAATTGAAAACTTATCTAATGGAGATTCACACATAAATGCCTAGTCTTGTCCTCAAGGTATAAGAAAATGTCTTTTTCCTTCTCTTCAGACAAGAAAACAAAAGGGGAAGCACTTTAAAGGGATAATCCTATTTCATGCTCGTCTCGGGGTGTCAAAACCCAGTTCAGTGACATCTGTGCAGGTTTTGCCCGTGAGCTAAGCCGTGTCGGCACCGTGGTGCTGGCGCGTTACCTGGGTGGGGGGACACGGTTCTGCGGGGAGCGAAGTCGTCCAGGTGAGCCCAGCGGGAAGTGCGGTGCGGCCCCCCAAGGCACGCCGGCCCCCTGCAGAGGCGGGGACCAGCTCTAGACCTGCAGACTGGCAAGCACCGACTCAAGGAGGCCACGCTCCGCACTGCTGCAGGAGGAGCCGTCAACGTGAGGGTCTCTTCCAAAGTGGGATTTTCTGCTATCTTTTAAAGATGACGGTTTCCCACCATGATTTGGGAGGACATTCGCTCTACAGCACTTAGTCAGAGAGAAGTCTACACCCGGGGCTGTTAGCCAGCAGGTCGGCAGTGCCCATCTGGGATGCACGGGTTTGTTTTCCTTTCTGTGTCTTCCACAATGAAGTATTATGTTTACAATAATCACTAAAAAGCCATTTAAAACAATAGCCCTAACAAAACGTTTGTTTCCCTTGTACTTTGTGGGCTGCAGGACCCAGAAGGAGGCGGGCTGGGCTGGGGAGCAGGGGCTGTTCTGGAGGCCAGGGGTGATTCTGGAGCCGGCCTGGTGAGGCAGCTGTGACAGGCGGTCAGTGGGGGCCGTGGGGGCTGCCAGGCCGCCCACGCTCCAGGACTGCAGGGCCACGGTGGGACCCTGCCGGGGCCAGGCCGCCTACGATGGGGCTGAGGCATGTACCAGGTCTAGAAAGCTGGGCGGCAGGCTGGACTTTCAGGGCATTCTGGTTTTATACTGTGCTAAACTGGAAATGCGGAGAGACACTGCCATGCCCCCCAGATGCCTCGTGACCGGCTTCTCCGTGCCCGGCGTTCGCACGATGGTCTAAGAAGGGCAGGCGCTTGTGATAGACCGCTGGGTCCCCCCACATTCTGGCCAGCTGCCCCTTACCCCGTTTGTCACTTCCACACTGTTGCAATCTGTCGTGACCTCTTGCTTTCTCAGGACAGAAGACCTGCTTTGGGTTTGGGGGCCGTGCGTGGAGGGGAGGGGGCAGACACGGAGCAGCCGCCACGCACTGCACGTGCTGACGGGCCCTGTGGCTGCCGTCCCCGCTGCACAGCTTGGCACGGGAGGCTCCAGGACCCGCCGAGGCCCACAGCGGGCTGTCGGTGGAGACAAGATCAGGGCAGTTTCCGCAGGGTGGGAGAGGACAGGGCTGTTTTCTACCGAAGTGTTCACGTCACATAAGCAGCGGGGGCAATCTGTGTGCTCCTGCAATTACGAGAACACCCGCCAGTAAATACGTGGGCCTCTCCTCTCTCTGTGAATCTGGTGGAAAAGGCAGAGTTTACTCACACATAAAAAAATGTGAATCTAAGAGTTTTCATGTTTTTCCACAAAAATTAAGATGTGTATCTCTTTCTGAAAAGAGAGGAACAAACAAAAGCTGTTCAAAAGAATAGTTTTTAAGGCCACAAATCCTAATACTTTCTCCCTCTCTCACAGCCTTGGTGGTTTTGGCATGGATCGGCATTTTTCTGGTCTAGCTGCAGCCCTGGGATCTTACTCAGGGGTAGTGGAGAAGTGTCCTGTCACTCCGGATAACCCCTGCTACAGAGGCACTGTGCTTGCTTCCTCTCGGCGCCTCTCTGCCTCTGCCCCGTCGTCCCAACACGGGACTCCTCCGCCACTGCGGACCGAGATACTCATGCATTGGGCCCTCCCACATGCCAATGCTGACGCCTGTCCCCGGCAGGGAACGCGTCCCCTGTGAACAGTGTGATGAGAACAGGGAGCCTACGAGCGGCTCCGACCCTCCTGTGGCTTTGGAAGGTTAACGAATTTGAGATCAATTCTGTAATCCGGTGGTGTCTTTAGGACCTGCCCATCACGTGACCAGGACATCTCAGGAAGCTTTCAGACCCCGGGAAAATAACGCCAGTCTCCACAGTCAGAAAACGAGCAAAAAAAAAAAAAAAAAAAACAACCCAAGAGAAAAAGAGCAATTTCCATTTTAATATAAAAGGGGCCTGTCTCTGATAACTTCGGTTGGAGA
Source organism: Mirza zaza (assembly GCA_008750895.1). Lineage (NCBI taxonomy): Eukaryota > Metazoa > Chordata > Mammalia > Primates > Cheirogaleidae > Mirza > Mirza zaza. The sequence goes on along the minus strand of VSMD01135264.1, from coordinate 24,151 downwards.
ATTATACAGATCGGATTGGACACTAGCATTTAATAAAATTCACTTCAAGATTATATAGCATTTTAAATACAAAAATAACTCTTTTAGTTAAAAAAAAAAGTACATAATCAGCCCTGAACACAGCCACAAAACAACTAAGTATGAAACGGGACTGCATCTGGATATGATTCCATAAGCCATGGTTCCCGTGCCTCAGAGAGAGTTTGACATGGAGTTTTTTAGGCTTTTAAATAATGCGATTCGTCTCCCTCTTAAGCAAGACACACTTGAGAGGAGGCTCTTTTGAAGTGACGTGGATCTTCCTGGCTCTCCGCAGAGGACGGTGGGATTACCTGCAGGAGAGGACAAACCGCCACCTGGCGGGGAGCGCAGGATGATTTGAACAGGTGGGCACCCAGACCTTCTGTAGGAGATTACACTTGACGGCACACGGAGGGTTCAAAACCAAAACCGGAATCTTCTTTGTTCCAGCTGGCATCCTCTAACGATTCTCAGTGTGGTTAAAATGCCCCTACAAAGATAAAGAGCATAATTGTGGGAATTAATTTACCTCGGCCAAATTAATATACCTTGGCTATACATTCACCAACATGAAGCGCGTCATTCGAAATGACTGGGCTAAGGCTCGTAAACAATATCCTAATTTTTAAGGTGAGTATATGTATAGTAATATATGTATGATATATTAATATATATTACACTATAATTAAGACATTTAAAGCATTTCCAATAGTGCCTGGTACACACAATGTTCCCAATAAATGTTATCTCCCTTTTCTTCTACAGTACTATGAGGAAAAACAAGAGAATGAAAGTGTTATCTACATATTCATAAAATAAATTTTAAAAAATGATGATGTCTAAATGTCAAATCAGGATTCAACACAAGAGCAGCTCCCCTTGGGGGACATCTGAGTAGCCCAGACTCACAGCAGCCCCACGAGGGACCCCACCCCGACTGGTCTCCCGGAGCAGGCTTCTCCCCTCTCCCCTTCCCCTGCAGAAACAACTGGGAGCACCGGACGGCTGGGGACACGTGGCCAGACACTGCAGCACTGTGCAGTGGGAGGTCTCACCAGCATCGAGGAATCTGTCACACTTGGCCACGTCCGCTGGCACACAGGCAGTGCAAGCGTGGCCTCCCTGTCCTGCAAGGATTACGCCACGACGACAAAAGGACTCCTGGGCTAGCTGAGGCCCAGGAGGGTGGCCTGGGCTGGGCAGGGGGGGACAAGGCAGTCCAGTCCTTGACGATATCCCTGTTTCCTGGAAGGCAGGTGCTGCCCTGAGCCCCGGGAACCCGACGGGAGCCTTGGACGGCGGCGCACTGATTTCTTGTCGATGGCGCACTCGCGTGATCAGAATAAAATGCCGTGGCAGCCGGGGAAGGGCACACGGGGCTCTCCCTGCTGAGCGGGTGGGGGCGGCCCATGACTCTTAGGAGGTGGGAGGAGGCATCCCAAGCAGCGAGAAGAGCATGAGGTCAGAATGTTCCAGAACCAGAGAACTCTCTGTGAGGGCTGGAGCCAGAGGTTCACAGAGCACATGGGGGAATGAGAGATGGTCTGGGAGGTCAGGCGCTGAATGCCACGATGAACTGAGGTGCTGAATTCACTCAACGGGTGTGTGTTTCCCAAAATATTCTCAGAATTACATACGGTTAACGGGTATCCCTTTATAAGAGGACATTTTGGAAACAAATTTCTTTTCTGCAATTCTCAAGATCTTTAATAGTCTAATGTACATCAGACCCCCAAAAGGTGAAGGGAAGTACGCAGCATTTTCTGAACTTCTTTGCCACGCGGCTCGTCTGCGGTGAGACCCTCAGCAGCAGGAGCCCGGCGGGGGCAGCACAGCTCCGGGCAGTGCACTGTGGGACAGGGACAGCGAAGGCTCGGGACACTTATGCCGAGATGCTGTGGAGGAGGAAGTGGGGCAGGCGGGGCCGGGAGACAACGGGCCTCTCTCGGGGGAGAGACCATGGGACTGGGCGGGGAATGCTTTTCAATCAATTTCATCATTGTCATTGTCGTCACCACCATGTAATTCAAAAAATAAAATGGCTAGGTGTGGTGGCACGTGCCTATAGTCCCAGTTATTTGGGAGGCTGAGATGGGAGCAACACTTGAGCCCAGGAATTCAAGACCAGCCTGGGCAACAGTGAGATGCTATCTCTAAAAAAAAAAATTAAAATTTTTAAAAATGATTTTTTAACAAAAAGCTATTAACTGAGATGTCTCACTCCTGCCCCCATCCTTACTCACCCTGCCTGAGGAGGAGGTATATTTGGGAGACATGTTGGAGACAGAGCAGATAAGGCTTGGGGACAAAGAAAGAGCCACATCAACATGAGGACTGGGACTTAGAACCTCAGACACAGAAGACCCTGTAGACATGGCTGGTTTAAACCTTCTACCTGAAGCTCTGTCCCCTGACACGATCGCAAGCTCCCTCCATCATCCTGTTCATCCTCCCAACACGTTCCATTTGTCATGGTCTCTCTCAAAGCACACAGCCTACCGTGACACCCAAAGAGGAGCCTGGCCCCGTCCCTGATCTGGATAAGGGCGGGTCCAGTGAGGTCTGAAGTCCTCAGGTTCACGGACGACACGCACCAGCCAGTGGCGGCAGGTCCGAGGAGGAATGCCAGGCACTGAGCCCACGATTCGGTAAAGCCAGGAGGAAGAACCGCGGCCTAACTGTGCGTCTCACAGTGGACAGGGAAAATGCCTTGCCTCCTCTTTGGGGAGGCTTGAAAAGTGTCTGGTAGGCAGGGATGGGAAATAGCACACCGCAATTCCAGTATTTTTCCACCAAGCAACAGAAAGACGCTTTCTGAAGAGGGAGTTTTTATTGCTCCCAACACTGGACCCTGAAGGGACTCGGGTCTGGCTGCTCCTGCTTCCCTGGCGAGCACCATCTTCCCCTCCTGCTCCCCGGGGCACAGCCTCACCCCTGCTGGCAGCTCCCTCCCTGCGACGCTTCCTCACAGGGTGCCGGCCACAAAGAATGAACCCTTCCAACACTTCCCACTTTACTTCTGAAACGCCTTCCTCGCAGGGTGCAGCGGCTCATGCCCATAATCCCAGCACTTTGGGAGGCCAAGGCAGGAGGATCACTTGAGGCCAGGAGTTCAAGACCAGCCTGGGCAATGGTGACCCCCATCTCTACAAAAAAAAAAAAAATTTAAGTTAACTAGGCGTGGTGGTGCACACCGGCAGTTCCAGCTACTCGGGAGGCCGAAGCAGAAGGATGGCTTGAGCCCAGTTGTTTGACTTCTAAGACAATCATCCTTACTTTGCCGACCTGCGTCTTGGCATAGTGAAATATCTTTATAATTCCTACCTGTGCCCCGTGCAGACTGAACACACACCACAATCTTGCCTCTTCTTCCCCCGTCCTTCTTGGAGGCGACCACTACAGTGGGCGTGCACCCTTCTCTACGGAGCCCACAGGAAGTAGAGGGTGCGCCGGGAGAGGAGGGTGCACAAAGGGTTACTATGAAGGGTCAGCCACGAAGCTGCAGAAGGGAGCCACCAGGGACAGTGCGGCCCGGCCAAAGGGTTACTACGAAGGGTCAGCCACGAAGCTGCAGAAGGGAGCCACCAGGGACAGTGCGGCCTGGCCAAAGGGTTACTACGAAGGGTCAGCCACGAAGCTGCAGAAGGGAGCCACCAGGGACAGTGTGGCCCGGCCAAAGGGACGAGGGGAGGAAGCTCTTACCAGAACCAGGAATGTGGTATCACAGCTGGACCCCTGAAAGCAACAGCGACCTTGGCCAAGGGACATGGCCGGGTACCCTGCCCTGACTCTTCGTCTCTCTCCAGTCCCCTGCTGCCTTCCCCACATCCCCCCAGGGGCTGAACCCAAAGGAAAACTAGAGAGCCCAGGTGCCTTACTAGTGAGGACCACGCAGCTTGGCTTCCCGGGCAGGAAGCAGAGAAAAGTGGGGAGTGAATGGGAGGGGCAGACAGAAGAGAAGCCCAGGCACTGGACTTGCTGGACAAAGACTTTAAATCAGCTACTTTAAATATGTTCAAAGAACTAAAGGAAATCACGATTAAGAACTAAAGGAAAGTAGACTGATGTCTTGCAAAATAGATAGTATCATTAAAGAAGACCGAAACTTTATATATATATATAAACTAAACAGAAATTCTACAGTTGAGAAATATAATTGAAATAAAAAATTCAGCAAACAGGCTTGACAGCAGATTTAAGCAGGCAGAAGAACGGACCAGTAACCCTGAAGTCAATTGAGATTATGTAGTTTGAAGAACAGAAAAATAAAAGGGGGTGGGGGGCAAAGTGCACAGGGGCTCAGAGGCTTGTGGAGCACCAGTGAGTGAACCCACACGCACAGAAAGAGAAGTCCCAGAGGAAAAGGAGAGAGAAAAAGGAGCACAAAGAATACTGGAAAAGTAATGGCCAAAGACTTCTCAAATTTGATGACAAACAATAATCTATACATCCAAGAAATCAATGAACTCCAACTAGGAAAAACCCAAAGGGATCCACTCCTAGACACATCATAATAGAACTATTTTAAGTCAAAAAATCTTGGAAGCGGAAGGGGAGAGGCAACACGCCACGTACAAGGGATCCTCCGTGACGTCAACAGCTGGTTTCTCGTCAGAAGCCAGGGAGTCCGAGCAGTGCAACGACGCATTCAAAGCACCGAAGGAAAGACTGCCAACTGAGAATTCCACATCCAACAAAACTACCTTCAAGAATGATGAGAGAGATTAAGACGTCTTCAGATAAACAAAAATGGAAAATCTGTCACTAGCAGACCTGCCCTGTTGGACACACTGAAGGGAGTCCTTTCGGATATAATAAAAAGACTCTACTTAGTAATTCATATCCACATGAAGAAATAACGTAAATGAGATTTTTTTCCAATTGATTGCTACCAGTAAGAGTCTATTCACTTTTGCATGTTTATCTTACATTCAACAACCTTGCTGAGTATTAGTTCTAATAGTTTATCTGTAGATTTTCTTGAATTCTACATAGACAATTATATTGTCTGGAAACAACAATTTATGTTTTTCCTTTCCAATTCCTTCACCCCTTGTTTCTTTTTAAAAAATCTTATTATGCTAGCTAGGGACGCTAATACACTAAGTAATGACAGCAAACACCCTTGTCCTTTTCTCTTCAATAATAGAAACGTGTCCCCTAAGTATCATGTCCTTAACTTTTACCAGGATAAACCTCATTTTTGGTTAGCTAAATTTTTATTATGAATAGATTTTTAGATCTAACAGAATGATGTTTCTACATCTATTAAGATAATCATTTTTTTTTCTCCTCTGATCAAATAATATAGTAGTTTTTCTAATGTTAAATCATCCAAGTGTTCTTGCATATGGGGTTTTTTTCAATCTGGAAAATACCTGGCATGGTAGCTTTTTGATAACTTTCCCAGTTTCTCCCATTGTTATTGATCTACTTATGTTCTCTCTGATAGCTGAATTTTCTGGGCAGGGTGGGGAGACCCACTACTTGTGCCATCCCAGCTCAAGGCCTAGTACAGCCTAACCCACAGGCCCAAACAGGTGCAGTCCCCTTCGTATTTCCAAGATGCCATTCCAAGGTCTTCTGGCATCTACTGTTACTAATGAGATCTGTTGTCAGATTACTGTCTTTTCATGGATCATCAGTCCTTCCTCTCTAGCAGCTCAACAGATTCTTTTCTGTCACTGATGACCTCCCGTCTCACCCTGACGTATCCGTTGGTGGGGACATCATGCCCAAGGGTCACACAATTTTCCAGGGATATAAAAAAAGCAAAAGCACAAGACAACAATATAGCACTCAAGAACCATCACATAGCTGAAAAGGTAACACATTACAGACATCATGAGAACACCCCCTGTTCCTGAGTCCTTACTCGCTCAGTAGAAATAACCTCAGTGTTCTGAACTTGACATTTATCAACCTCGCAAATGCTTCTGTTCTTTTAGCAGATAATGTATCAATGTTTTTTCCACATTTAAAACTGTATATAATTTTATTATTCTCTATGTATCTCCTCCTGTAATTTCCTTTTTTAGTTCATCCATTTTCACCACTGTCTGCAATATTTCATTGAATAAATATACCCCAACTCATTTATCCAGTCTCCTATTAATGGACATTTAAGTTGTTTCTGGCTTTTTCCTATGCAAATAGCACCACAACAAACATTGTGTATATATTTCCTTGGGCATCTATAAATGTATATGCCTAGAGCTGTATCTTCTAGGTCACCAGGAATGTCCACCATCAGCTTTACTGGATACCTGCTCTCCAAAGTCACTGCATCAATTTGTACTGCCACCAAGAAGGTGAACGCATTCTTTAACCCCACCACCACACCGATACTTACATCACCAGATGTTTTTATTTTCTGCTAATCTGACGGTTTAATTCGCAAACCCTTAAATTACAAGTGAGGTTGAACGTCTACTTATGGTTATTGGCTTTGGGTTTCCTCTTCTCTGACCTGCAAGTTCATACACTTTGCCCACTTATCTGCTGGACACTGACGTGTACATTTATTTGAGAACCTCACCTTCCTATTTTGTGCACTGCAAATGTCTTCCCTGCTTTATGGCCTCTTTTTAATCAACCATGGAGGAATGCTGATATATAATGTTTCTTAACATATGTAGTCATATTACATATTTTCTACTGAAAATGTTAAAGGTATTTGGGGGGGCATTTTTAGGTTCTTTAACCCTCCCTTCCACCTCACAGAATGAACCCTTGTGTGAGGTAGACATCTAATTTTATTTTCCTTCATATATGGACAGTCAGTTGTCCTAGCACAATTTATAGAGTACCTTGTCATTCCCATATGATTTTTAATGCCTTCAAACTGCCATATATGCATATTTAAAGGTCTCAATTCTGTTTCCTTAGTTTGTTTACCCTGGGTCAATAACACAGTGTCTTAATTATCACGGCTTTCTAACATACCTTAATATCTGACAGGTGGCTTCCCTTAATTTGTTATTCTACTTCAAAATTGTTTGGCTACACATGCCTTTCTTCAATTCTGGAAAATTCTCGGTCATTATTTTTTCAAATATTTCTCTCTCAACATTTTCTAAATTCCTTCCTTCTGGATTTCCTAATGGACTGTCTCATTCTTTCCTCTATCTTCCTAATCACACTTTCATACTTCCCACCTTTTTATCTCTCTTGCTGTGTCTGGGATGATTTCCCCAGACCTATCTTCTAATTGACTAATTCTGTCTTTAACTGTGTCTAATCTGATGTTTTTTGGGTTTTTTTTTAAACTTCAGTGAATGTATCACTCACTTTTAAGAGTTCTTTTTTTTTTTAACCTTCCAATATTTTTTATACTGTCTTATTTTATTATGGCTCTGTTTCTTCTTTAATCATTTTTTGAAAACTTAAAATAATTACAAACATACCTTGGAAATATTGTGAGTTTGGTTCCAGACCACCATAATAGAGCAAATATTGCAATAAAGTGAGTCATACAAACTTTCTGGTTTCCCAGTACCTGTTAATGTTATGTTTACACTCTACTGTCTATTCTATTAAGTGTACAATAGCATTATGTCTAAAAGCATATATACTTTAATTTAAAAATACTTTATTGCTAAAAAACATTTCATGCCACAGGGACATGGAGTACATGCTGTTGGAAAAATGGCACCAACAGACTGTCTTGATGCAGAATTGCCACAAACCTTCAATATGTAAAATACACAGTATTTGCAAAGCGTAACACAATGAAATGCATTAAAACAAAATATGCCTGTACTTTATAGTAAACTTTAAGTTTTTTTCTATTATTTCAGATTCTTGAAGATTAGGAATCTTACTTGTTATAATTCTTGACACCTTCTCCCACTCCACGGTGAAGATTTGTTTATGTGTGGGTTTTTTTTTTTTTTGGTAATTTTATCCTCAGTGGGAGTTGTTTTATCTCTGAATATTGTATGTCTGGATGGTGGAAGCATGCCTACAGGATAATTCTGCATTTACCACTATCCACGGCATCAAGGGCTTCGATGGTCTCTATTTTTACGTTAAGGCTTTGAATTTCGGTTCCTGTACCTCTGAGACAGACTACACCTGGAGCCCACAACCGTGCGTGGCCTGGTATTTTAATTTCAATCCCCTTTTAAAGTATAGTCAGAATTTTGAGACTCTGAACTTCACGCAAATTCTAGCTCCCCCACCCATTAGGCCGCATCTAACTCAGTCATTAGAATTCTAGTCCCTGGCCCCTGGGCCCATTCTAGGACCAAACCCAGTAATGGTCAAGACCCAATAACGGCCACTAAGGAATGTGTTTGCACCTACTACTCAGCTTTTGTTTTCTCTCTTCACTTACTACATGATCAACTATGTATTTAATTTTTTTATTAGAGTTTACCCTGTATCTCTGTAGCAGGAGGTAGACACATCTGCGTTAGTTTAGTCTAACATGTTTGCAGGAAGTCTAAATTGTACTTCCCTTTTTCCTTCTACTCATATGAGGCCCCTCAGCTCCTTTAGAACCTGAAAATGATCTAAAAACAGTTTTTTTAAAAAAGTAGTTTTCTGGTATCTGCATTCCAGAGAATTTACAGTCAGAGAGTGCCAGAAGCTGTATGTAAAGATATCGTTAGTCTATTCAAACTCGTCTATGTTGGGATTCCTACCTGGCTACACTGACACAGTCGAGTCTTCCGTTGGCCAGCCTACTCCCTCACAGCTGGAATAAATCAGCCCCGTGTCTTAGCCAGAACCTCTCACCGTGTCTGGGGATGATGCCCACAAAGACCCACGGTATCACGGCCACACTTCTCAGCGGGTGCGAGCTGGCTGCCGGGCCACCAGCGTGGGGGAGTGAGGCTGGCACACCCGCAAACACACAGATCAGCCAAAAAGAGCAGAGAGGAGGGGGCTCCAAGGAGAGCTCTCAGGCTCCGGCCACCCCTCATTTTCCTTATCTGTAAACTGACAGGGTTAGACTGATGAACTCCAGCATCCTTGGCAAATTGAGGGGAAAAATGCGAGGAGCGCAATTTGATTCTCACAGAGTGATCAATGAAACTCCTGTTGATCCCTCCGCGATTGTGTTTTCTTCTCTCAGGACGTAAGAATAAAGGCTTGACGAGAGCTGGCTGTTGCTAAACCAGGACACAAAGAGCGAAGCGCTGCACATGGATCTTTGCTAATCTGTGTCAGAACGTTACATTTCCATCCTTGGCCCCTGCTCCTGGCTTGACACTCAGACCTGCCGTATCGCGCAGACAGCATCTCCCAGCAGATGGGGGAGGCAGGGACCACCAGGTCCTGCGTGGGTCCTATGCTACTGCAGTATTTACAGATGCTGCAGATGTGGAAAGCAGTTACCGGTCATTTTCAGATATGTAAATGGAACACACAGAAATATTTTAAAGGTCATGCATTTGGAGATAAGAAGAAATACACAGAAAAAGCTGTATCCATTTAGAATCAGAATAATCATACTTTGGCTCCTCCTGGTGTTTGGACCAGACACCTCCCTTCCCCTGCCTTCAATCTCTCCTCCCGCATTGCACTCGAACGCTCACTGCACACACACCAAACACATACATGGCACACACACAAACCCCATGTACACAGACATGCACACACAGCAATCCATATATACAAAGCATATGCACACACACACACACACACATTTGTTAGGCAATGGATTTCAATGTCAAAAAGTGAATAATATAGAGGCTTAGTAAGACTACTCCCTTAGTATTTGCCCTCAAATGAAAAAAAAAAACTTCACCACGCTAATGAACGGGCTGGCATACAAAATCAATCTGGGGGGGAAGGGAGCTCCATGATACCTAGCAACATCATGTTTTGCATATTGGCTTTTAAGTCGCAATTCCCCACCAGTTTGAGCAATAAAACCCAACGTCCCCAGATAAAAGGCGGCAAAGGAACATCAGCAATGGGCAACACGAAGGGCCTGACTGTATTTTCAATGTAATGTCCAGGCTCTCAACAACACCGTGTGACTTACCTGGGAGGGGTTCTGCAGAACTCCAGGGTGCTGAGTTTGTGGACCAAGAACCTGAACCAGACTTCAGATGGGGGACAACACAGACCCAGAGGCCCATGTTGAAAACAGCAGTCTTCTTTCCCCAGGAGCACTTGTCTTCATCAGGTGATTAGCCCAGGTAAGGGACGGTCAGAATATAAAAACCAACCCAGGTATTTCAAACAGAGAGAATTTAACATAGGCTTCGACTACACAAAGGACGGAACAGATGAGAAGCCACACAGGAGGGTGAGGCAACCAAATACCCACCACAGCCAAGGGCTGGGAGGACAGAAGGGAGGCAGCGTGCCCTCAGAGGCAGGAGCTGGGACCACCGAGGGAGAGGGCGGGAGATGCTCTGGCTTCCTCCCATCCTCCCCACACTCCAGTGTCCTGCCAGCACCTCACACTGGCTGAATCCTCCCAGAATCAGAGGTAAAGGGGTCTAGGAAATGTACTCTCCACCCCAGGGGGGGCGGGGGACAGCCAAAGGGGGAGACGGACTGACAAAAAACAGGCAACCGACCATCCTGCCGGCCCAGTAAAATCTGGGGGTGGCCCCTTCCCTAAAAGGTCCCAGGGCTGAGAAGCTACAAAACAGTAGAGAGCAGATCCCACCAGGAACATGCAGTGCTGAGGAAACACCACCTCTCTCCTCGCCAACGCCCTAAGTTCTTCCCACAGTTCTCTGTCTTGTATGGCCCACTCTCCTCTTCATGTACCTTCTTTTGAGGACTCCAGAGACCTCTGGCAGCCTTATACGCTTTTACTTAACTGGCCTGGATCGCAGAGAACAGTACAATTTCCCTACTGCACCTGGCTACCCTGTGCCCTCACGCAGGCAAGCCGGGCTGATCTGAGAGAGGAATTGTGCTGCCGGGGGACAGTCCGGCTCAGGAGCCACTTGTGGAAGGAAAGGACGTCTCCTGGTGACAGTGCCCGCTTCTGGACTTGTAGTGACAGCACACACAGGGAGGACAAGCAGCCAGCCCCGGGCGGGAGCAGACGCCTCAGATGCCACACTCCCAGGTCCCACCACACCCACTGTGACTGCCAGTGAGGTGAGCAGGGTGACTCAGGGCTAAGAGGAGATGTTTCCAAACAGTAATGTGCATTGTGAGTTGAACCAGCACAGTAATTACTGCACAAAACCAGCTCAGACACTCCTGAAACAGTGACCACTGTAACAACAGGCCGGAATGGATCGAATATGATGGAAAAGAGGCCAAAATGCAAACGTGGAAAACGAGTCTGAGAAAGTCTACGGAAAAGGTTCTTGCATATGTGAGAAGTGAAGACCTTACGTATGTGAGGAATGCCTCAATGATAAAAATAAGGAAAAGCTTAGGAAGAGAAGGCCACCGGCACTCAGGCACCAAGAAGAGAACTGACCTGCTCAGCTGATACCCTACTGAGGTCAGAAAGGCACTAGCCAATCAGGATGCAAAGGAGTTTCCTGGGGGAAAGCCGCCAAGTAAGCGGAGAATCATGTGCAAGTTTCCTGGTTAGAATTCCCCCAAAACAACCACTGACACAACCTTTGCTTCTCTTTGCTCCAAGGGAGCCATTCTGAGTCACCCACGGGATTATGGCCAGGAGAGCGGGCGCGCTCGTGTGCATATGGGCAAGCGTTTGTGAATGGAACTGCGGTTAATAAAGTCTTCTGAAATTTGGAATCGTTGCCCATAGGTGATTTATTGTTAAGCACAACTCCCTGGGACCTTGCATTTCTAAAAATACTGTTTGCTTTTTATTTAACACTGAACCTTTTGATGTTTTAGAATATAAAAATAGTAAGTGTCTTATTATTTTAAAAGCTTAGGAGAGAAACTAGCCATATTATTAGAAAAAGAAGATATATGCAGCTATAGTCTGTTCAAATATCAAGAGGTGTGACTTTTCAAATTCACATTTCAATCTCTATTTACATAAGACTTTTAGAAATAGTGGGTGTAAATATTAAAACGCCCAAGCCTGGGTAAAATTTTATTGAGAATGACTACAAATAAAAGGAAACTGATTTTTTAAAGTCAGTTTCTGAAATTTAGATGAAAAGAATACTGAGCATTAACAAAAAAAAATGATATTTACATATCAATGTAAGTTTTCTGCTCACAGATTCCTTTCCTATGAAACATAACAGAGGCAAGCTTGGGGAATTACAAAGAAAGGAAAAACCCTAATCAAATAGGTACTGTTGTTCAAACAGAATATTAGCCAAAAAGGTCCAATCAGTGGCTTGAGCTAAATATTTTTTTCTTTAAGCCATTCATGCCAGAACACAGCCCTCAGAGTATCACGAATCTGTATACACTCCAAGTGTTTGCCTCCAACAGATGGGGGTTCTGAAAGACACATCCCACAGAAACGGGGTGGGAAAAAGAAGGGTACTAGTCAGTCTCTGGCAAATACATCATTCAACCATAATGGTGTCATATTTCTCAAAGTAAGTAGTATTTATTTGCATTCCAGGATATGTTCGGCAGCTGTATGAATCAACCTAACTAAATATACTAAATTCAAATTGCTAGATCTTTAATTTCACCACTGTTCAGAATTATACCATAGAATGCAACATAATCTGCAAAAATTCTTCCAAAGATAGAATACAAAAAGTAGAAAAGTACACCTTCATGGAGTGAGTTTTGCCCTAAAATTTGTTTTCTTACTTGTCTAATGACTTCAGATAATCAGAGGTTCACTTGGATGACGCTGTCATGGTTTTAGGTCTTTGTTTAAAGCAAAAGCAGTGCCTAGCATTGTAAAACAGAGCAGCCTACACGTGTCAGTTGAAGATCTCTATAAGTTATTGACTTGATCTTTTGCTTATCAAAAACAGAGCAATACATTTCTCTAAAGATCTTTAGGGGGCAATCTCAGAAATACACTCACATACACACAAATTCCTGGTTTCTAGGTGGGATTTAAATACAATTCTATTTTATTGCAATATTAAGATTTCAAATTTAAAATTAAAAAACTCCCAAGAATTATAGAGGTTATCAAAGACATATTAACTTGTTCTTGGAGTAAGTTCAAAATTAATAACAAAGGTATTATTATGCTAATATATACTTTATGATATTCTGCCCAATAGAAGAGATTGAGAATTTGACTCTGGCATTTTCTGACCTCCCTTTACTTTGAATTAATGGTGTGAACACTGTGTTTCCTTCTGAAATCTGTGATTTATGTGAAGTTTATAGAAACATGCAAGGAAAGCTTAAACAGAAAAAAGAAAAAAAGCAATGTTGATTCCTATTTTGATAATTTAATGAGAAAGTTAGGTATTTTCTCCAAGATGTCCTTAAATGATTCTCTATTTTAACCAAATCAAGTGGCCTGTTCCATTCCCTAAACAGTGTTTTTAAAAAAGAATTTTAAATGTATTTGCAATTTCTATTTCCAATCTGAAGCTGGAAACAAATTAGTTTGCACCCAACTGAATGCTAAGAAAAGCTTAAATCAATCTTCACCTTTTTATTTACGTCCTTCCTTCCTTAGAAACATAATTGCAGTTTTTATTAACTTTGTTTTATGGATCTAATATTAAAGAAGAAGTCTATCTTTTATGTCACAGCAGGAAGGTTAATGCACTTACAGATTCCCCCGCAATACATCTTGGGCAAGGCTGGGCCGGGCTCCTTCCACTGTTCTGAGGAATCTATTTAACAAATCACAGTCGCAGATGTATCAGAACAATGATTATTTACACTTTTTATTAAAATATTTAAATGGGCTAACTCGTTTTGTGGGAGAGAAACATACCCCTGCATTTGGCTTCCCCTGGCCACTCTCTGGCCTCGGAGCTGGGGGGCAGCCTCTTGGGGGAGGCTCCCAGGCCTCTGGGCCCCAGGACGCCAGGGCACAGGTGTTCACCTGGTGGCAGCCATGCTCCTGCCCACTGGCTTCTAATCTCCTGCATGCCCGTTTCTGAAACAAACAAAATTTCACTTTAAATGGCCTCATAAAGCACACAACACTCTAATTGAGTTTGCTTTCAGAAAACTTCAGCTGCAAATACAGACCCCTGTGGAGCTGGAAAACTTTATAGGACGTTTGAGGAGATGACTTTAAAATTTATCTTTTCAGAATAGCAGCCATCAATTACATTTAACCTCATTATTCCTAGCATTGTCTAATACTTACTTAGTTTTATAGATTTAAAATAGTCATTTTAAACAATTTCGGCTGAAACTCTTGTAATAAACCATTGTGACTGGTTTATTGATATTGAAAATGTACAAAACCTATAAATTTTGTTCGAGCAACTAGTTATATGCTTTAACACATTTTGCTTAGTATCAAGTTATGTACTTTCTTAATATAATATGAATAATTCACTTGTGAATAATTCTTACTGGCACCGAAGAGCAAATTAATTTTATTTATTTCAAAAGTTGCACAATCAGTCCACAACTGATAACTTTGGGAAAGTTAGCACTTGGTGTTTGCTTCCACATGAACTAAAGAAGATAATTAGGAAAGTAATGCTCCAATGCTAAAGAAGAAAGTATTCAGTCTCAAAGTCCCAAGACTTTGTGTATTTTTAGGGGAACAATGTTTCAACTGACAGAGCTGCAGAGGCAGGAGGACGTTGGCAAACAGTCCTGCCCGCCACCGCCCGTCCACTGCCCACCAAGGAGGGCAGAGACAGCAACCAGGCCCTGATGGTGGGCAGCTCCCTGGCCAAAAGACACTTCCTGGTGCATTGGCATCTCCCCACCTTTTCAGTCACTTGCAAACCACCTTCATGATTTTTGCTAAATTTGTTTATTATCTGCACTATTATTTAACTAAATTGACTTTTTTTCACTTAATGGATTTATTCAATATAGAAATTTTAAATACTATGATGAACTACAATAGAAAAAATGAAATAAAAGCAGGTGATGAAGAGAAAGGAGAGCAAAATTCTCATTATTGTACAGCTCATTGTTACATGAGCAATAGGTGAGTATTAAACGTACTGAAAATATCCTGAGAATTAGACAGTAAAAGGTTAATAATAATAAAATAGGGTACTGACGACATTAAATAGATTTGAATGCAAATAATCACTAGAAAATACAAATCCTTCTAAATCTAAATAAAAAATCTCAATAAAAGAGCAAAGATAAAAGAGCAAATATAACAAAATGCACATGATTATAAGACATGTAAGAGTTGTAAGCAAACAAGTCAGTCATGTCAATAAATACTAATGGGCTTAACTCACCCATTACAAGAAAAAGGTTTTTAATTTGGTGGACAGAACAAGACCCAACTACATACTGTGTATGAGGATATACCTAAATTCAAGTGATTCTGAAAGGGTGAAAACAACAAGGATAGACAAAGACATGGCAGGGAAGTAAAGGGGAAGGAAGGCAGGAGCAGACTACACAGAACTCCAGCCCAAGTGCTCAACACAACAAAGGACACTTTATAATGCTAAAAGCCACATTCACAATGAAGACAAGATGCTCAAGAACATCTACAGACCACATAATACAACCACCACCACTATAAATTGAGACCGCAGGAGATGTAAGCAGACACAGAAACATACCAATACACCATTCTCAGTACAAGGCAGTCTACTATACAAAAATAAGGAGACAGAAGATTTAAATGAAACAATCAAGGCAGACCTCACGGATATATAGATATTGAACTCAATACTCTGATAATAAAGAAGACACATTCTTCTCAAGAACCTACTGCACAGTTACAACAACTGATCAATTAAAGAAAGCATCAATAATTTCCATAATTCTATCAATATATACAACTATTATGTACTCATAATAATTAAAAATTAAAAAAAATTTCCATAAGGTTGAAATGCAAACCGTATTTTCTGATCACAATGCTATAAATGGATCAATTATTAACAACAGACAGACAAGCACTTTCACCTCAAAATTTAAGTCTTATCTCTTAGATGAAAGAGGAAATGCAAACTGAAAGCACAGAATTTTTAAAAAATAAATGAAAACACTACATATCAGAATCCATGAAATACATTTAAAGCAATAATCACAGAAAAATTCATTGACACTTTTATCAAACTATAATTTCTAGCTCATAAAAGCTAAAAATAAGAAAGTAAACCAAAAGAAAACTCAAGAAAGGAAATAATAAAGGAAAAGGATGAAATTAATGAGGATTAATGAGGTAGAGAATAGAGAAAACAGATCTAATGCATAAATCTAAATCCTGGTTTTTGGAGGAAAAAATAACAAAATAGATAAACCACTAGCTAAGTTGATCAAGAAAAGGAGGAGTGAGCACAAACCTAGAAAATAAGAGATGGCACAGGGGAAATAACCAATGAAATGGAAGGAATTCTTAAAAATCTTAAGGGAATACTTTGCAGATCTCTATGCAAATGAATTTGAAAATGCAGATAAAAATGGATAACTTCCTAAGGAAATTCAGATTACCAAAATTGACCCCATTAGAGTTAGAAAGCTTAAACTGATGATTTCCCAGAAGAAACAGAAAGAGTTATTAAGCAACTACCCCACAAGAAGCACCAGGACCAGATGGTTTCACACGGGAATTCTACCAAACCCTCAAAGACCAGACAGTGCCACTGCTCTATATAAATTATTCCAGAGCATTGAGAAACAAGGAAAACTTCCTAAGTCCTTTTATGAAGTAAACTTGACACTGATAAATCAGAGGAAGAGAACACGAAACAAAAACTACAGACCATTCTCATTCATGAATATCATCGTAAAAATATTAAACATTAAGGAACAGAATCTAACACCACACTAAGAAAACCATGTGCCATGACCAAGTAGGACTTTTTCCAGAAATGAAAGATGAGTTCCATATTAGGAAATCCATTAATATCATTCACCATATTAATAAATCTAAGGAAAAAATAATCTGATTATCTCCATAGATTCTGAAAAATCCTTTGACAAAATTTAAAACCCATTTATGATAAAAGTTAAAGAAAATAGGAATTGAGGGTTACATTCTCAAGCATGATAAAAGCCAGTACCTTATTAAATGGGTTAAGACTAGCAGCATCCTACGAAGATCAGGAACAAGGCAGAGAAGCCTGCCGTCTCCACTTCTGTTCAACACTGTACAGATGGATTACCCAATTTAGGGAGACAAGAGAAATCAGTCAGACACATAAGAAGGGGTGAAACAGTAAAACTAGTTCTATTTGCAGACGATATCAAATATATATCTGGAAACCCCCAGAAAAATCAATGATAAAACTCAAACAATAAATGAATTTCAGTGACACAAAATTAACATACAAAAATCAACTGTTTTAAAATACGAAACAGTAAGCGGTTAGAGAAAATGTTTAAAATAATTGTAGCAAAGATGAAATACTTAGGAATAAATTTAACAAGAATTGCATAAAACTATGCAAAGAGACTGTAAGATGTTCTTGAAAGACACTAAAGCAGACATGAACAAATGAAAACATAACCCTTATTCTTGGATAGGATAATTCGACATTATAAAGATGACGGTTCTCCCTAAGTTAATTTGTAAATTCAATATAACCCCAGTAAAAATCCCAATAAACCATTTTATAGAGTTACACAAGTTGATACTAAAGGTCAAATTGAAAAACAAATATTTAAGAATAGTCAAGAAGGCCCTGAAGAAAAAAATAAAGCTAATGGGCGTTAAAATATACCATAAATACTCCTTAATTGAACAGGGTGGTCCCGGTGCATAGAACGGCAAATATACCAGTGGGACAGAACTAACAGTTCAGAAATAAACCCAAAAGTATGTGAAGGCTGGCATCTCAAATCACTGGGATAAAGATGGATTTTTTATACCTGACCTCAGCCAAAAGGCCTAGAAGCGATGAAAGGACTTTTTAGTACTTGGTGCTGGGAAAACCGGCAAGCATGTGAAGAGAGAACAAACGTAGATCTGTATCTCACCCTCCATGCAAATAAACCAAAGGGTCAGGGATATAAACATAAAAGATCTAATTACAAAGAACTGTATAATTCCTAGGAGAAAACATGAGTGGATTCCTAATCTTGGGGTAGGGAAAGATTTTCTAACTAGGACTCAAAACCCAGAGGCAAAAAAACCAAGACTGATAATTGACTATATGAAAATAAAAAATCCTGCAGGGCAAAACAAAACCCAAAAAATCCTAAACAAAGTCAAAATATAACTGACAATTTGGAAGAAAATATTTGCAACATACACACAGAAAAGGGGCTTATAAATCTAATATATGAGACTTTCATAAAAATTGAGGAACAAAGTAACAAAACTGAGAAAAAGACAATTTACAAAAAAGTTATTACAATGGCCCTCAAACATATGAAAAAAATGTTCAAGCTCACTCATATTCAGAGAAATGTAAATTAAGACAACATCAGATTTGCAAAAGTTTAACAAGGTAAGGCAGCCCCTGCTGGAGAGGCTGCAGGAGGAAAGGCGTCTCCAACAAGGCTCGATAGGGATCCACAGGGACACCTGGCCCTAGCAAAGCCCTGTGCCGCCTCTGAGGATCCACCTTAAAGACGCACCTCCAACAGCGTGGGGAAAAAAATTGCACAAGGTAATTTAAAACTGCCGCGTGTTGGAAACAACCTCAGTGCCCCTACGTAGGAGAGTGGCTGGATAAACCACAGCACAGCATACCGGAGGGCTACGCAGCTGTAAAAAGGAGGAGGAAGATTTCTACGGACTGGTCTGTGACTTCCAGAATATACCAGCAAGCCAAAAAAACAACAAGCAAAAAAGAATCTATGACACGCATCCTTCGTGTAAGAAAGACGAGGACATAAGAAAATATGCATGCATCTGCTCACTTGTGCAAAGGAGCCAGAGGAAGGGTACACTGGACACGGAGGAGATGCTTCTCTGCGGAGAGTGGGTGGGAAGGGGGCATGGGAGCAGGCGTGAAGAGGGAGCGTGCAGCTCCGTGATGCAGCAGCTTGGTGACGCTTCACATACCAAAAAACAAGAGAAAAATTTAAATTAACCAGGATGTCGGGGGAGGGGATCCCAAACTGAATACAAACATTAACAAATGAAGCTAACTACACCATAAATGAGTAACCCACCACACTGAAGCAAAGACCTTTGGAAAATACCATTTTGACTAGAAACTCTAAGGCTAAAGACAAAAAGAACTACACAAACTATACTCCAGCTAGTAAATCTGTTTCTCACAGGGTTAGCAATTTTGAAACTACCTTATTGGCATTAACTAACTAAGTAAATATATTGTAAATAATGAGAGAAGTCTCTCCCTGTTGAAGAAATAAGCTACAAATAAAGAAAGGGGAAGGGCTACAATGAACCCAGTGGTGTTGGAGTGGATTGGAAATATTAGTATGAATTCGTAGTCCTAATACATATCCAGACAGAGCTACAGAGATATAAACAGATGTATATGTACGTGTATGCAATATGTGTATATGTGTGTCTATATATACACATTAGTGTGTGTATACATGCACAAACGTGTGTGTGTCTATATACACACAATATATATAAAAATTTCCCAGCTGTGTCTGCTGGGTCTTACTGGGTCGTCATCTTCTTCTTTTTCTTCTTTTAATTTAACTGTAGATTTTCCTATGTACATGAGTTAAATTTGATTTCCATGTCATATTCTAAAGTATCAAAATATATTCAATCCTTATTCTGTCATATATTCCAGTAATCATATTAACCATCTTCAGAACTTTTGCAAATAATACAGCCTTCTACGTCTTCACCTAAGTTAGATGAAAGTTTGAAGAAAGACCAAGGCGCTAGATCTCTGGGTATTCAGGATCTGCTCAATCCTTATACTGAAAAAAGAGGTGTAATATATTAAAACTGGCTGTCAACTTTTAATAATCTAGGCTAAAGGGAGAAAGTGTAAATATTAAATATTCTCCACATCGTCCAATACGTTTCGACACCCCCTCTCAGTGACGTCACAGTGGCTAACAGCAATAATATTATGTCCCTTGCTGCTGTCTCAGTAATAGTGGACATGCTAAAAAGGAAAGCAAGGAGGCATGGATAAACACGAGCCAGAACCTATCCTTTCTGGATGAAACTGTAAACTCTGGAACTATATTCTAAACCACCTCTGAGTGGGTAAGTGACCTTGGTACAGCAAGGTCAGCAGCCCTGTGATGATGAGCGGACATTCTTCAAGTGGCTCAGGTGGCTGAAGGTTCAGGGTCCCTAGGGCAGGAGAAAGGGGAAGCCATGCTCTGATACCAAGGGGGGCAGGGGCCTGAGCCCCTCTAGGGAATTGAGGATTATGTGCTTGGTGGCCCTCAGCCAGCAGAGATTATATGTATTTTCTGTGATTTCTGTGGGTTGAAAGCTGACTGCATATGCTATTGATCTGTACAATCACCTGGCAAATAGTCCCGTTTTCATAGATTGGCCTGGACCAAAGAAAAATGACCACTGCAGAGGCATTAACTCTGGGACTGCTTGTGTTAAATGGCTCATTCTCTTTTACTCCCTTCCAGAGATGATGTGTCAGCCTTCATAAAGGCAGATGAAGATTTACCACCAAACTAAAAAGACACTTGCACCATATAAACGAAATTAAAATCGTGAGTATACACAATGACCCCGTTACATAACAATAACTAAAGTAGATCAAGTGACCAGCATCCTCACAAGAGAACAGCTGAAACAGAAGCATTGTTGAGAAACAGAAGCTACTTCACAAAATTCGTGAATTAAAATGTAAAATATGTATGGTGTTGCCTCAATGATGGAACTGAATGAAGCTGAAGCTGGTGCGGGTCTCAGCTTCTCAGCTGCCTGACCCGAGGAGCCGAGATCACCCCGATGTTGACTCGGACTTTTTCCTCTATTGGAAGTGATCGGCCCAAGTCAGCTTAATGAGTAAAGTGCCTGGAGGGACAGTGGATTAAAGACAACCATTTGTCAGAGATGAGATCAGTGTTGGTTTCCATGCTGAGGAGCCCCAGTCCTTGTAGAAGCTAGCCAGACTGTGGATGTTCCCCCGACACCCCTGGGAACATCAGCTGGGCCAGAGAATGGGGAGCACTGTGAGCAGAGCCCAGCCAGCCCCGCCCCCAGTGGGACTCAGCCAAGTCAGCCACCTCCGCAAGTCCACCTCTCCAGCCGGCACTCGGGGGAGGGTGGAGAATAGAGAAAAAGATGCACTCGTCTTTCAACTCTTCAACAGAAAAGCACTGTGTACGCTCTTCCATCAGCAGAGTAAGAAAGCCGTACGTTCTTATATATTCATATCAAATACCCTGGATTAAGCATACATACTACATATATTAACACACGAGTTGGCATATGAGTTAAGTAAATAGACTGTAAATTAGAATATCAACGGAAATCACTAGAACTCAGTAATGTAATCAATAAGTCCAGAAGGAAATATACTTTATATAAGATAAATATAAAATAAAATAATCTTTCATTCTGCAGGTATTTCGAGAATTTTTTTTGACTGATGGCCTTTACTCTGAAGATCGACTGTGCTATAAATGTATGGTACTGGTTAACTGAGTCCCAGGTACCAGAAACAGTTTGCTGAGTGAGGTTTGTTTAGTTCAGTTTAAGTTCTGCCATAATGAAGAAAGTTCATTTCCCTGGACGGAGCAGCTGACGTGGGTGACCAGTCTGAACACAGAACAAGAGACGCTGGACGGAGCGACGTTAATGAGGGCCCACAAGCCGCCAGTTAGAAAGGATGGTTTCCTGTAAGCGAAGATTCCTTCCTGCCATTTTCATTTGGAAGATGACGCTGTACTCTTAGGAGGTTTGCTTTGTACACAGGACAGTGATCTCTGGCACAGCATCAATTAAAGAGAGGGCCAGGAGTTGGGGTTCTCTCACACAGCTCCCATCCTGCCCGGGCAGACTGGGGCTCCAGGCAAACGGATCTTGACAGCTGGATGCTCGGCCTCATTCAGCTGTGGCCATTTATTAAAGACCTCTCCACTTACTATGCGTGCGCTTTCAGGCCACGCTCCACACTCTTGACCAAGACTTGGCAAAGAGGAAGCGAGATCTGAGCTGAGCAGGCCACGGGCCCAGGTAAGAGGGCTGGCATGATCCTGGGGGAGCTAGTTATACTTGGACAACGGAGAAGATTAAGGAAAAACCACTCTTTTACTGTGAATTTTAAAAAGACAAATGAACTGGACTTGTTAAGGACTAACCTTAGGCTTGCAAGATTTACTAAGTACACCACAAACCTAAGTTATAGACGTGATTAAAATAAACATGTTAAGGAGAGCAGTTATACAAATCTACTTACAAAAGGCAGAGCCTAATAAATGTCCCTTGCATTTATAAAAAAACAGTTTAGAAGTTTCCATGTTTGTTATTTCATTTGATTCTCACAAAAATCCTGTGACAATGGAATGGTGCAGAATTTTATTTCTATTTTGTAGATGAGGAAAAAGAAGCCAAAAACTTTAGCCAACTTGCTTTAAGTTTGGTGATCTGAAATGACAGAACTGGGTCTTCAGTACACTTTCAGTCTTCTTGGAGAGATAAGACTGAAAGATGCAACTAAAAGAGCACTAGAAACTAAACAATGTGTGAAAGAGTTCAAAACAATATAAATTTAATATGCAGCTACAGTAATCAAGACACTAAGGTACTGCCATAAGGATAAACAAAAAAGATCAGGCTGGGTGCAGTGGCTCACCACTGTAATCCTAGCACTCTGGGAGGCTGAGGCAGGAGGATGGCTTGAGTTCCGGAGTTTGAGACCAGCCTAAGGAAGGGCAAGACCGCATCTCTACTAAGAAAACAAACAAACAAACAAAAAAACAAAAAAACAAAAAAAAAAAAAAAAAGGAAAGAAAGAAAGAAAGAAAAAAATTAGCCAGGAGTGGTGGTGTGTGCCTATAGTCCCAGATACATGGGGCTTCAAGGATTGCTTGAGCCCAGGAGTTGGAGGTTGCAGTGAGCTATGATGATGCCACTGTACTCTACCTGGGGTGACAGAGTGAGGCTCTGTTTCAAAAAAAAAAAGGATCAATGAAATAGAATTAAGAGTCCAGAAATAAACCCTTATCAAGTGATGTTTAACAAGGGTGTCAAGAAAATTCAATGAAGAAAGAATTCTTTACAAGAAACAGTGCTGGGATGACTGAATATGCATACATAAAAAGATGGACTTAGGCCCTTAATGCACATCACACATAAAAATTAACTTCAAATGGATCAGAGACCTAAATGTCAGAACGAAAAATGTAATATTTTTAAAGGAGAATGTAGGAAAAATTCTTTGTGACCCTGGAATAGGCGAAGGATTCTCACAAAAAACACCAAAAACATGATCCATAAAAGAAACAAACTGAAAAACTGGATTTCATCAAGATTCAAAACTTTTGGGCTTCAAATGACACCATTAAGAAAGTGAAAAGATAAGCCACATTCTTGTAGAAAATGTTTATGTGTCATACATATGATAAAGGACTTGCACCCAGAATATACTAAAAACTCTTTCAGCTGAACTTGACAATAAGGCAAATAAAGCAATTTTTAAGAAGGGCAAAGGACTGACACAGACAATATAGCACAGAGCAGCAACCTCCCCAGCGAAGACACACGAGAGACCAATGAGCACATGAAAGACGTTCAATATTACTGGTCATTAGAAAAATGCAAACCACAACCACAATGGGATGCTACTGCTCACCCCCTAGAACAGCTGGAATAAAAAAGATAGACAACAACAAGTGTTGGCAAGGATGTGGAGAAATTGGAACCCTTGCAGGTTGGTAGGAATGTGAAATGGTGCAGCTGCTTCGGAAAACAGTCTGGCAGTTCCCCAAAGCATTAAGCACAGAGTTACCATATGACCCTGCAATCCTACAACTAGGTATCTACCCAAGAGAAAACATATGTCCATACAAAAATGTGTACATCAATGTTCAGAGCAGCAGTTTTTATAAAATCCCAAAATGTGCAAACTCAAATGTCCATCAACTGATGAACAATTATTAAACAAAATGTAGTACAACCAAAAGACCACATATGTATAATTTCATTTATAAGAACTGTTCAGAATGGACATATCTACAGAGACAGAAAGATTAGTGGTTGCTTAGGGCTGGGGGTGGAGAAATAGGGAGTAACTGCTAATAGGTACCAGGTTTCTTT
>VSMD01135262.1:0-41847 GCA_008750895.1 Mirza zaza | reverse complement strand
CTGAAAAAGAGGGTGAAAAGTGGGGATCCTGTTTAAATAGACTGAAACAGGATCCCCACTTTTCACCCTGCTGGCCGGTGGGCACTTCCCATCTCAGAGAATAAGCGGCCTGAGGGAAGGGGGCACCGGGGTCTGGCACTTTCCAGCTCTCACAAAGGCCAGCTCCACAACAGTATTCTTGAAAGCTTGGTGAACGGTGCAATCTTTTTGGAAGTAACTGTGATGGAAGGGGAGGTAATACTTTAAAGAATGGTTATTGTAAAAGGCTCTAGGAACGAATTTGGGAAAAATAAGTTGGTGAGGCCTCCACTAGAAATCTCAAGGAGAATCACGTGAGGCTCTGAGATACAGAACCCTATGGCTTTAAAAATGCAGAGTCAATGCCCAGTGTCAGGGAGGATGGTGAAACACTGGTGAAAGAACACTAAACATTATGATTTTCTCCACCCTGCTGCTAGCTACTGCTTGAGAAAAGCAGGCGACTGGGTCCTAACATGGATTCCTCCAAGGGAGCAATTTTCCCTTCCCAGCTGAGCCATGGAATCTATCTGAAAAAGAGGGTGAAAAGTGGGGATCCTGTTTAAATAGACTTAAACAGGATCCCCACTTTTCACCCTGCTGGCCGGTGGGCACTTCCTGTCTCTGAGAATAAGCGGCCTGATGGAAGGGGGAACCTGGCGTTTGCACTTTCCAGCTCTCATGAAGGCCAGCTGCACAAATCTATTCTTTTTTTTTTTTTTTTTTGGGACAGAGTCTCACTTTATTGCCCAGGCTAGAGTGAGTGCCGTGGCGTCAGCCTAGCTCACAGCAACCTCAAACTCCTGGGCTCAAGCGATCCTGCTGCCTCAGCCTCCCAAGTAGCTGGGACTACAGGCATGCGCCACCATGCCCGGCCAATTTTTTCTATATATATTAGTTGGCCAATTAATTTCTTTCTATTTCCACTAGAGACGGGTCTTGCTCTTGTTCAGGCTGGTTTCAAACTCCTGACCTTGAGCAATCTGCCCGCCTTGGCCTCCCAGAGTGCTAGGATTACAGGCGTGACCCACCGCGCCCAGCCATGAAAATCTGTTTTATATATGCAAATTCAAGCACATACACACACACACACACACACACACTACACAAATAAAACTAAGAACCACAATCCTTGTTTAAACCATAGTTGGCACTCTACGGATAAGAGTGTGATAGGTGAACTCATTGTTTCAACATACAAGTTTCTTCACAATTTGAATCTAACCTAATTCTCCAGTCACATTTCCTATCTGTTAAATATTCAGTGACATGAAAGAGTTCTCACCATTCCCTCAAAATGTCATGCCCTTTCATGTTTCCATGCTTCTGCATGTGCTGTTTACTCTGCCTTAAAGTCCATTCTAAAATCATTCTATTCCTAGAAGAGTTGTATTCATTATTCAAAACTCACAACATCTGCCTGAACATCCTTGAGTCATACAGTAAAAGTACTCACATTGTCCACTGTATCCTTATACAATTAAGAATATGTTTATTATTCTCTTGTCTAATTTTATTGTAGATTATTTACATATATATTTCTTTGATTATAGTCTAACTTTTTAAATTTACTTGTCACCAGAACACAGCATAGTTTTTGGAACAGTAGATATTTAAAATGTATTTCTAGACTAAATAAAAATTAAATACCTTACACTTCAAAAGAATGTTTTAATCTCATCAATATTTTAATAAAATATATTATTCCCCAAAAGGGCAAAATAGTTACACAGAAACTCAAGAGCAGAACTTTCATAACAAATTCTAGATCATAAGTTTTAACTCTTGGGTAAAGGTTAGATTATAATTAATGCATTTTGCTATTTAAAATATTTATGAATGTAAAAAGGAATTGTTACTGATTGAGTTCATTTGGAGGATCAACCTTAAAATTTGAAGTGTTGCACATATTCTGCCTCATAAATTTAAATAATTTAAGTATTCTAAAGCCTGGTTCATATTTAAAATAAAATTTTAAAAGTCAATCTAATATAACTAGGAATGTATTTGATTTTTCCAGTTTCTTTGTATTGCCTGGTTGTTAAAAGTACTGGTGTGCATTCAATATATATTTACTGAATACTTTCTACAAATCTAGCAATATATAAAAAGTCACAAATAAGTGTGGGGGTCATAAGTATAAAACTAGTCAGTGACTTTTTCTGTGAATCACATAACATGTAATATTAAATAAGTATAGTTATATAGAGTTATAATACAGTTATATATACACATTTATATAAAGTCATATATACCACATTCAAAAGTGTAGAAAAATCAAGAGTGATGTTAGAATTCAGAATATTGGTATATACATGAATAATCAGAAACATTAATGCCCATGATTTGAATTTATAATGCATCTGGATTTGTTTGATTTAATTAAGTTTCTTCGTCACATTTTTTTTAAATAGTGCTAACTCAAGATCACTCTTACAGTGGCAACTTTGTTAATTGTTCCAAATATACAAACTGCACCCCTTCAAAACCACTTAGGGAAATTTATTAAGACTGAATAAGAAACATACATTTATGGGAAGTGGGGTTGGGTAAGCACAGAAGGGTTGTATCAGTCCAAGGATGGCAGGACTATGAATCTAGATGTGAAAGGTCAAGTTCATCTATTAGGATATAGGATCCATTTCAGGGGTTGAAAATTATAGCCCAGGGATAGGGACATGAGTGTGAAATTAGTTTTCAATATCTCTGATCAGTTTATAGAACAAGAGAACATATGAGTAGTATTGACAAAACATTCTAGCCATCACAGAGGCTTGGGGAGAAGATAGAGGCTCTTGCACAGCAGAGATAGGGAAACCAAACAGTGGATATAACAGCTCAGTTACACCACATAAGTACTCAGTGCCAAACTCTACTTACAAAAGCGAGGCTTGTAGAAGGAGAAACAGAGTCAAAACACAGAGTCTTTTAATTAGAGCATTGGAGAAGATAGGCAGGGTCCACATTATAGGGCACCAGAATTCATTGTTTGGACAATTCATCATAAATTTGGAATATTTATTATCTCCATCGGCTTAACTCTATAGTGAATAGCAGGATTGAGAGCCAAGGTTATAACTAGCTAAAGTTCGCAACTGAATGGAGTGAGAAGAGGTAATAAAAATTGACTTGGCACTGAGAAGAAACTAACAGACTTTTCAACTAAAGCTATCTGGACCGTGTGGGGCTGATTTGCTGATATACTTGGAGATTAATTATGAAGATCTACACTATAAATCAGAAGAGAGGTTTGGAAGTTTGGCAGGCTTTACAAGTCAATAAAGTGGTATCTAATGTGTGGAATGCATAATGCATTAGAGAGCTCCTAGAGGTGAGCTATGCACACAAAATTTATCTGTTTCTACAACAAATCAGTAGAAATAATAAGGGTACTCAGAGGGAGATGGACATGAGGGTGAGGCAGAAAGGAAATATTGGCATTTTATAGAATTTTTGAAATTTGCATAATCATTTATTTGCATATATAAGGTGTGTCATATTTTGTTTGCTTTTAAACTTTTCCTTCTCTGGCCATTTCTGAGAATGCCTGTAATTGGGCAAGGCATCTATGGAGTAAGTTGTGTGTTCTGCTTGAATGAAGAACAACAGTTCATAACAAGTGGGATGTCACTCACTACCAAAATATCAATTCCATCTAGCCTATAAAACAATTCAAATATTCAGTGAAAAGGACAAACTTGACACAAAGTTTAAATTTGTGGCCATTCTGTCCTCACATTTCACACCGAAGTATAACTTATTCTTTACCTACTAACCAGAACCTGAACTGGTTGGAAATGTTCCAGATAATCTAGAGTAGCATGAGAAATTTGCATGTAATCTTCACACCTATTCTTATCTAAAAGTCTCAAAACAAAACTAGTAGGTATGCGATCAACAGATCTGGCTTTTATGATGGCATGTCTTAAGACACATTTGCATGAATCCTGTCCATCATAATGTTAGTCAGACTATAAAATGTGAGTTCTAGGAAAAGAAGAAAGAAGAACAATATATTTAATCCAAGCTACAAACATTTCAAATTTAGGAAGAAAATTACTAATGATTATCACTTTGCCTTTAATCAAATCTAAAGAAAATAGGATTTAGGTTTTATACGCTTCTTTAACAATTTGGTATAATAAAACAAAATTAAATTTTAATAAGCTAGGTTGATTGGTTGCAGGTTTCTATGGTGTGATTAAAGTATTATGTGGCTCTTTAATGGATAGAATTATTCCTGTCAATAAAATTGACAAGTTTTTCAATGACTTTCTCCGTGTGTACCTTTGTTGACAGCAAAGACAGCCTAAATCAACATTCTTCAGAGGATGTAAGTAGAAAATTCCCTGCAGGACATCCGCGTTGGCACAGGCAATGTTGAATGTCCCAATCATATCTTACGAAAGCATATTGTACCCTGAAGTTTGAAGTCATTTTTATTTCTCCTTGAGACTGAAAATAAGATAAAAGATCATCAGGGACACTAGCTGTAGTATATGCATTTCTCAGAAAACTGAGAAACAGACTTTCTGAAAGGAGCTAATATTATCAATAATTTTAGAAACTATGGGCTTAAATACAAGAAGCAAAAATTATCGGATCAATGTGGGCAGCAGGTCTAGATGAAAAATGGCGTTTTAAAATTAATTTGCTAATCCTTAATTATTATCTTTTATGGTAGCAATGACTGCAAATTATGTAATTTTTGCATTATACAAATAAATTCACGAATGGATAAAACATTCAATAACTCTTTTTATGAAGCATCCTGTAGGTACCTTTGTTTTGCAGAAAAAATCAGGTAGTTACCACAATATTCTGGTAAAGAGAACTGTATAGGGAATTTTAGATTAGCATAGAGACTTTGATAAATGAACTTATACTTTTTTTACATTGAACAAAACATTTAAATGTAAGTTATTTCCCCTTTATTCTCACAGGACAATAATTATTTCCACTCTGCAGATGGAAAATATATTCATGTGTCATGGATAAATTCACACATCTTGTAAAACTGGGTTGGTTGAAATGGGAAAGTGATGTGTAATTGAAAATGGCTCATAGATAAGGCCAACACTTCATTCTAATCCTTAACATCAGTTAACTAGGCCGGGCGCGGTGGCTCACGCCTGTAATCCTAGCACTCTGGGAGGCCGAGGCGGGCGGATTGCTCAAGGTCAGGAGTTCAAAACCAGCCTGAGCGAGACCCCGTCTCTACTATAAAAATAGAAAGAAATTAATTGGCCAACTAATATATATATATAAAAAAATTAGCCGGGCATGGTGGCACATGCCTGTAGTCCCAGCTACTTGGGAGGCTGAGGCAGCAGGATTGCTCGAGCCCAGGAGTTTGAGGTTGCTGTGAGCTAGGCTGACGCCACGGCACTCACTCTAGCCTGGGCAATAAAGTGAAACTCTGTCTCAAAAAAAAACAAAAAACAAAAAAACATCAGTTAACTGATTCAGAAATTAAACTTATTTAAGTATTCATATCTGTATAATCACTATGATATATAAAAAGAAAATATAATTAAAACAATTGATAATTGAAATAGAATAACTAATAAGCAGATGGGTTTTCACCTTCATTTCATCCACAAATGAAAAATAAATTAATAATAAACTTAAATAATTTTTTCCTAAGTATAAAATGATAACATCATCCATGTCATTTGTATTAAGGTTTGGATAATAGGAATTTTATATATAATGCTGCTAAGGAAAATAAATTCTACATATTAACTTTGACTCTTTTCTAGAAAACCTTTGCGGTTACTATGATAATGATGTTTCCTTGGTTTTGTCTGGGTTACTACCTCCTAAACTTATTGCAGGTAATTACCACAGATGGGTTTCTTTTACTTAAGAAGTGTTTTAAATATTGAAGTCATATACAAATATTACTAATCCAATCATTCTAATTTGTTGCTATTTTCCACCTAAAACCTATTAAAATAATTTTAATAAGAATCTTAAATGATATACATTGGTATATTATTGTCATATATTTTACTTCTATCTATGTTTTAAACTTCCTATCAAAATTTATTGTGATTATTAGGAATTGAGACAATTAAGAAATTAAAAAGTAGGAAAATTATTTCTTATATGTATGTATATATTTACCACTTCTGGTACTCTTCATTCCTTCATTTAGATTCGAGTCTCCATCTAGCATTATTTTCCTACAGTCAGAAGAATTTCCTTTAATATTTATTCTGATACAAGTTTATTTGGAATGAGTTTCCTACTTCTTGTTTCCCAAAAACTCTATTTTGCCTTCATTTCTAAAGGATATTTTTATTTTATTATGGAATTTATAGCTGACTTTTTAAAAATTTGAGAATTTAATGTTATTACCTCATTGTCTTCAGACCTACATTGTTTCTGACAATAAGGAAAAAATTGTAACTACATTCCTTTTTATGTAATGTATATTTTTTTCCTCTGGCTGCTTTAAAGTTATTCCCATTATTACTGGTTTTAGGAATTTGATTATCACATGCCTTGATATAGTTTTCTTTGCATTTATTCTATTTGATTTTATTGAGCTTTATGTATCTGTAGTTTCATATTTTTTAACAAATTAGAAAATTTTCAACCCTTACTTACACATTTATTTTTATGCTACATCCTCTCCCCTCTCTTATGGTACTTCAATTACATTAATTTTAGACCACTTGACATTGTTCTACTATCACTGAGATTTCATTCAATTTCTTCAGGCTTTTTTACTGTCTTTGCTTCAGTTTGGTTAATTGTATTGCTCTACTTTAAATTTCATTATTTTTTTTTGGTAGTGTCTAGTCAGCTGTATGTCCATTTAGTGAATTTTTAAAATTTTAGGTATTATATTTTCCATGTCTGAAAATTCCATTTAGTTCCTTATATCTTCCATGTCATTTCTCGATTTGTTCATGTTTTCCTTTAAACCATCAAGTATATTTATAAAGAACTATCCATGTCTACTGATTTTATAACCTCTGTCATTTCTGTTTCTGTTTCAGTTGACTGACTTTTCTGATTTGGGGCATGTTTAGTGATTTTTGTTTTAATACTTGACATTATTGGTGTGACATTATTCAGTATTTGTTTTTTTGGTTTGAGTTTTTTTTTGTCTTTAAAGAGTTGGGGGGATTGTTTTATTAGAAAATAAAGTTAGGTATGAATTGGCATATTGGTTTTGAGGCCTGTTTTTAAATTTATTCAGAGTATGTCTAGAATAGACTTTAATCTAGTATTAGTTTAGCTCTAGCACTAAAGCATGAGAACTTTATAGGGTCTTTATTAAATATCTTGTATTTTCAATGATGACTGTCTTCTCTGGCTGATCAGAACTTAACTGTTTTCTAGCACTGTAATAGATACAGTAATTCTTGAATTTACAAATCCCCAGCATTTGTGTCTTTTCTAGTTTTGTTAAGTTTAACCTAACAAATGCATATTGAATACATGGGGCCCCTTTTGTGTAATGTGTTTGCAAAAGTAATGCAACCCATAAAGCTGACCACATTACTAGCTACTTCTTCTTAGTATCTTCTTAATATCTCATGAATATTGTTTCTCTTCCTTCTATAAGTGGTGTCATTCCTAGGGGCTTGGTTTTAGAACTTTTATTTTGACTTTATTTATTCTCCAAGTGATCTCATTCAATTCCATTTGAATCTATGACCTTATGTATCATATATATTAATCTATATCATCATTGTATGTCTTTGTGCTAAACTCCAGATTTATAAATCAAACAGCTTACTCAAAAGCTTTATTTGAGTTTCTAAAAAAATAAATCAGAGCTGGCATGCTCCCAATAGATCTTGATTTACCCTGTGTAACACCCTCCCTTTTCTGTGCTCTACTTCTCAATAAATGGCATCATCATTCACGCCAGTGCTCAGGATAGAAACCCCATGAGTTATCACTGTTTTTTCTCTTCTTTTCTAAACTCCACCTTTACTTTATCAGAGAATGCTTTTGACAACTCTTTGACATTTATCCTTAATCTAAGTTTTTACTCTTCTGTCAACAAGATCCTATTCCAGGCTACTATCATTTCTGGCCTACACTAGTGAAATAATTTCCTAAATAGAGTCACTGCTTCCAGTCTGTTTGAATCGCTCTGTTCACAACATTGGCAGTCTGACAGATTCTATTAAAATCCCATGTCCATTTCACGTGGGATTTTTTAAATATTCCACTAATGTGAATTGTATTGCCATCTCATGCTCTTTGTGCTTATCTTATTTGACTCAAACAAATGTCACCTAGATAAGGCTTGGATCAGTCATTCATTTCATTTGAGTATTGGAAAAAATGTCACAAATAGGATCAGATTCCTCAAAAATACCTTTCTTAAACAATAAATAATGCAGTTTATCCCATCCCGTCCTTTTCTATTTCTTTAACCCAATTTATTTTATTCCTCTTTTGTTTTTCTCTGTAGTACTTAATAGTACATGATATAATATTGTGATTTATATCTTTTCTGTGTATTGTCGATTTCTCATACTAGAATAGGCACTTTTGAAAGCAAATCTGTATGTGCCTCAATTCTTTATTCCTTTTACATAGAATATTGACAGGCATATAGTATTAATTAATATTGGTTGAATAAATGCATGAATATGTGGATGAATAGGTTGATAAATATATTATGCCTAGGTTACTGAGACATGTGGACTCTTTCTCAAACTAAAGTGACATGGTGTAGGTGGGATATAATCTCTCAACGTATACTTCTGTTTGTTGTTGTTTTGTATGTGTGTTTGTATGTATGTATGTGTTTTAAGGCTGAACATTTTTAGATTATTGCCATTTTCAGTTTTGCTTCATTGACAAAGATGATAGTTTAAATTTAGCCAATTTTGGTGCCAATTACTAACTTTTATTTTTAGTTTGCAAACTTCAGAAAATTTTCTTGTCTAATCTTTTATATTAATGCACATTTTAATCACATATAAGAAAGGGACTCAGCAAGTCTTTTTAGCATTATATCATCTTCCCTGGAATCTTATCTATTCTAATAGGAATTTACTTAGCATGATGTAATGAAAAGAGAACTGAATTTGAAGTAACAACAAAAAATGGGTTTAATTCCTGGATTTGCAACTAACCATATATGTGAAACTGGCCCATTCATTTAACTTCTTTGAATTTCTTTTTTTTTTCTTCTTCTTTTAAGTAATTTTGTTATTAAAATTGTTGTAATAGTGGCTAACATTTTTGTGTGCTTTCTGTTTTTCAAGATTATATTAAGCATTTCCACTTATTATCTTATTTAATCTTCAGAACTAGCCTATTTGAATATTGTTTCAATTTTACACATGGATAAATTCAGGCTTAGAGAGGTTAAGTAGTTTTCACCAATTCTATTTTTGTTAAACATCAGAGCTAGAATTTAAATGCAGGCAGCTGACTCTATAGCCCATACTGTAACATATTTCACTAACTATCCCCATATGAAGTATTTGAATGGTGGACTCATTCAAGATTTTATCTGTGCCTTTTGCAATCAAAGCAAGAATCCTACCGATAGACCAAATAACGTTTTCACATCTACCTTGAGAAATTTTTGTCAGCATCTTATTTTAAAATGTAAGAGAAAATGACTGATTTTTCTTAAGACAAAAATGTAAACTTTTATCTTTAAACCGGAAAAATTTCCCAATATTTTGAAATGCAATCTGAAAAAATTTTTCAGAGAATACTCTAAATATTTTAAATACCCTCACTTTTTCATTCGGGTCAAGACTCCTTTACTTGAAATTCCTCTACTGGCTAGTACAATTGTTTTCAAATTCATTTTCTCTTCCATTTATTATACTTAGTGTATTTAATTCATTTGTTATATTGACAACTTAACCCATATTTTGATTAGTTGAATCCCATAAACAGAATCTTTTTTGTGGACTTATATTATACTTATAGTAGTAAAATGTTATTTTATAATCAGAATATTATTTCATGAATGATTAGTTACATAATATAAGAAAGTGCCTTTTTTGAACACACTGACATGACTTATGATATGTTTGTTAATAAGAAAAAATAAAAATCAGAACTTCCATCTTGTCATAAAACCATATTGGAGAATTAAATTAAATTTTTCATTTTGCATTCAAAAATAATTTGGTAAAATATAGCCTCATATTCCCATCTGAGTTTGGCAAAATAATTTGGTTTTGGACAAGGTGGAAGTATTTTATTTATTATTATTCAAAAGGTGATAAGTATTTTTTAAATTATTTTTACTAATTGATATAGTCAAGCTCATTCTCTAGCTCAATGAATTTTCTTTTAGCCAAAGTATTCATTGTAATATATGTTTCAAATATCATAGTGTTTTTTAAAAAGCCACAGCAGGATGCTAAAAGAAAAACAAAATCATTGTGGTTTTCCCTTTATTCCTGAAAACATCTCTTAGAGTAAAACAATGAACCAAGTCAGATAGCACCCAGCTGTTTGCCTATAATTATAATTTTGTTTTCATAAGGAACTACACCTGTGTAATAGTTCATTACAACATATTATAATTTTGATTTTACAAACAAAATGTCTCATTTCCTTATGGGGAAAATAAAAGTTTTCTCATATGTGTTTACCAAACTTAATAAGAAGGTGGTTTTTTTTTTTTGACTGTCATCGGTAACAACATCATTACTTCAGAATAAAGTTCAAATGGGCTTGTTAAATACCCATCTTGACTTTTGGTTTTCCTCTATTCATTTCTTTTACAAGGTTATCCAATGGCAATTGCTCAGAATTCAATGAAAGATGCAACAATTACCACATACCTCACCCTCCATCTAAATTTAAAGTTTTTATCATGCAGGCAGTTACCAAAGTGGCAGATGAATATTACATAGCTAAACAGTTCAGCAAGCCATAGGAATCTCTTGTTTTCTTAAGCAAAGGCAATCAAGGGAGGGTAAAGCTGAAATATATAACAGAGGATGTAATATCTTTTAGAGCCAGAGGTAACAAACCCCAAGACTAAAATACCATTTTCTTCATAGATTTCTCAGAGCACTTTGTCTATAATCAATACAATTATAAATTCCTGGAAATCTTTGACTTAAAGGTACCAAAGTAGCTACAAAAAGCACCAAATTACATTCTTTCTCCACCTATCATGATTGTAGGTAACAAGCTTAGTCAAAGATAATTTCCATGTTTTTCAGATAAAGTTAATTAAGAACATTTGAGGACTTAAGAATTTTGTAGCATTTGAATGCTATGAATTATCATAATTGACAGAGAAATAAATGGATAGCCTGATTTTACTAATTCTACAGCAGGACCTCTATAAAATAGGGAGGGAAAACAACAACAAAAATCTTTATTTACTGCGAACAGAAAGCTCAGTCTGAAAATGAGACTCGTCCTGATTTTTGGTAGTTGGCAAAGACTGTCTGTTACAGTCACTTAAGGTATCCATGAAATAGGAGGGAAAAGAAAAATATGGATTTCAGGATAAGTCAAAGATTAGTTAGTGGCTCTCAGTTATGGCAAGATGGCTGGATGTTTCAGTTCTTTTGCCTGTTTATCAAACACTAACTTTCTTCATGGTAAGAAGCTGATAGGTCCTAAGATATACACATATTAGCACGTGATGTTTTTGCATTTTAAAAACTAAAAATAAAAATGCGGAAATGAATTTTTTTTTAATCCAAAGAAATCTGGTGATGGAAATTTGAAAAATTCTGATGGGCTTAATGGGAATATGGCTTTCATAACATGAGCAAAAATAATAGACTGTTCTGTAGTGGTCACAGCCATTTGGCTTAGAGGCAATTGTGCTGAGACTTAATGAGAACTGATTTGGAAGGCTACAGATAGGTTGTGCAGAGTATGCAGTCAGCAAGAAACAGTGAAGTCAGGACTGAAATACCTAGATTTTTCAAAGGACCCAACCACTGCATACTTGTAAAACAAGTATGGTACATAATAGGTTCTCTTATGTGCTCTATAAAGATGGATGAGAAAAGAAGAAAGACAAGAAGTTACTGGAGATAAAGCAATGAGGCAATGATTCAGATTGCCTCAATAAGCAAAACAGGTCCTAGCATTCAGACCCACAAATATGTTGTTCATCTTTCTGCAATAGCTATCTTTCTTGTGTAACAAATTTAAGAAAGCCTGAAAAATTAAGACTTATATTTATGATGTTTATTTGTTTCATTGGTCTATGTGCATATATAAAGAGTTCTGTATTTTAAGTGAGCTTTACAACTATGATAAATCGGATGTAAAAGCAAATGTAACGTCAACATCGGCATTGATTTGGCCCTGCATAGAGTAATTTGTGAAAGACTGCAGAAATTTATTTTTCTGCAATCTACTTTTTATACCAATAGCAATCAGGGTCTTTTTCCAAAATCAGAAACCATTATTATCTTTCATACAATATGAATGTAACTTTCCAAAACATTACGTGATTTGCAAAATAAAAAGCTGCCAATTTTGGCATTCACCTGCTATTAAAGAGAACTGACAGAATCTCATTTGAGAGCCAGGTGTGGTGCCTTTTTTGATACAAGCATTTGCATTTATTTGCCTTTGATGTTGAAACAATCTCTTGAGGAAATCATTCATTTGGTTTACCTTTATTACAAAAAGCATGCATGAATTTTTCTGCTGAATTTTTATTAATCCATTTTAGATTATATTACTTTTTGAAAATGTTTGATTTCCCTACCTTACTATTCTGTTGCAAAGTAGGTTGCCATGGGAATGTTCTTGCCTAAATTTGAGGGTGAACCAAAGAGATATTTGTTACTTTTAACAAGAATCCTTTAGAGCCAGTGTGTACTTCTTCTTGCTTTTTTTTTTTCCTCTGCCATAGTCACCACAATATTCTAACTAGTGGCTTCTCTGTCCATCAGGGTTCCTGTAGTGAGGATGATGAAGATGTCTAAGCAACATTCTTAGGCAGCACAGAATAGATCCTTATTAGGAAGCAATAATAGACCTCAGTTCTTATAAAGCACTTAGATGACGGTTGTTACTTTGGCATAGCCTGACTGATACAGTAGCTAATGGGAAAAAATAATATTAAAATTTGTTTTTAAGGTAAAATAGATTAAAGTACCTAAGGGATAATTTGGGCTTCAGACTAAAATCTCTCGCTTTCTAAATGTCTAGAAAATAAAGGAGTATAAAACTGCACATGCATTTGAAAAGTATGAAGAGTAGGTATTATATTCTAGACTGGGAAGGCAAAAAGAAAGACTTTACCTAAGCAATATCTCCCACTCCAAATAACTCAGAATTATCTAAATTTCTTCAGTGTTCAGTCACTCTTTGTCTATTTATTTACTCATTTATTTTTTTAGAGACAAGGTCTCGTGGTGTTGCCTAGGTTGGAGTGCAGTGGCATGATAATAACTTATTGCAGCCTTGAACTCCTGGGCTCAAGCAATCCTCCAACCTAAGCCTCCAGAGTAGCTAGGACCACAGGCACATGTTATCATATCCTGCCAATTTTTAACATTTTTTATATAGACAGGGTTTTACTGTGTTGCTCAGGCTGGTCTTGAATTCCTGGCCTCCAGCGATCCTCTTGCCTTATCCTCCCAAACTGGTGGCATTGCAGGCTTGAGCCACCATGCTTGGCCTATTTGTTTTTATTGGTAGATCATGTTGTATTGTGCAATCACAATCAAAGAAGTATAATAGTTAAAATTCACAGCATGCTCAAGGAATTGTAAGTCTTTGTTTAGTGCAAAGGTTATTATTAGAAAGCAAGTGGTATAAAGTAATGTTGGATGATATAAAATAGTGCTGGCAGTGTGGCTTAGGAGAACGATGGCGGAAGGATCCACAAATTTGGAACTTCCTATAGTACACAATCTCTTGCAAATAATCTTTTGTTTTTATTTTCTTAGAAAGGATATTAACAGTATAGACAGAAGGAGTCATGGTATCTTCCCCTAAGTCTTTAGCAAAGACTCTGAAAAAAAAAATATATCCTCATTAGTTCTTTTAGCCAATGGGGGGAAAAATTGTGGATATTTCTGCTTTCAGCCCTGTTAAGCAAAAAAGTTAGAAAATTGTTGCTCTCTTTTCTTACAACAAGAAAAATGCAAAACAAACTGAAAATGAATAGTTCGTCTTGAACCCTTCAGGGAATTGAGGTCACACTGGAAACAACCACCCCAAAATTAGATGTAATAGGAGAATATGGAGAACTACAGCACAGAACTGCTTACCTGGAGCAGAAACTGCTGGAGACAGAGGGTGGGAGAAACACTTACGTGGGCTTCTGAATGAATTGCTGGAGATGGAGCATCAACTAGCATGAGAGTGAGAATCTGCAGGAGGCTGCAATCTCAATGGGGTTCCCCATATTTTTGTGGGTTTTATACCCAGAAACCCAACAGGATGTCATGGTTAAGAGCCAAGAAATTTTCCCCCAAAAGCTCTGGCAGGGAAAGGATGAAACAACCATTTTAAAATACACCCAGAAAATTCTTTGTAACAAAGATGCCCTTTCTCTTGGGAAAAAGACTTTACCAAAGCCTTATTCCACCTAAGAAGAAATGCTTTTACGCAATTCTAAACCCCTTATAGCTTTACTTTTTCACCTAAGGAAGAAAAAGCTAAGAAACTCATGTAAAGGTTACAGCCCAATTACATAGACCAACTAAAAAATTGAGACTTTATTATAGGATGTGCAATGCTTTATCTCACTCACACATTACCACCACTACAACAGGATTCTACTATCATAATAGCTGAAAAAAAACTGCAGGAAATAGACTCAATTTAAGAAGACA
This sequence comes from Mirza zaza, assembly GCA_008750895.1. Classification (NCBI taxonomy): domain Eukaryota; kingdom Metazoa; phylum Chordata; class Mammalia; order Primates; family Cheirogaleidae; genus Mirza; species Mirza zaza. Next base: position 27,052 of record VSMD01135262.1, on the reverse strand, counting down.
AAAACAAGGATGAGGAGAAATCAGAAGCCTCTGGTACCTAGAGTTACACAAAAACATTAGGCACAACCCGACTCTGAGAAGAGTAACATAAAACCTCACCCAATTCCTCTTATACAACACACCACGTCTGCTATTCAACAAAAATTACAAGTCATGCTAAAAAGCAAGCAAAATAATGATCTGAAGAGACACAGCAAACATCAGACCCAGATTTAGATATGGCACAGTTCACCAATTTTAGAATTATCAGACAGGAAATTTAAAATAACTACTATTAATGTGTTAAGAGCTCTAATAGGCAAAGTTTGAAGCATAGAAAATCATATGGATTATACAAGAAAAGAAATGGAAACTTTTAGAAGCAAAATAAAATACTAAAAGTCAAAAGGACACAAGAGAAATAAAGAATGCCTTTGATGGGCTCAATAGCAGATTGGCCAAAGAATGTTTCAGTGCACCTGAATATGTCAACGGAAACATCCCATAATAAAATGAAAAGAGAAAAGATATGCAAAAACAGAACAAACCATCCAAGCACTCTGGAATAATTTCAAAAGGTGTAACATACATGGAATTGGATTGTCCAAAGAAAAAGTAAGAGAATATAACAGAAGAAATATTTGAAATAACAATAGCTAAGGATTTTCCGTAATTAATGATAAATACCAAATCACAGATTCAGGAAGCACACAGAACACCAAGCAGGATAAATACCAAAATATCTTAATCTAAATCCAAAGTGCATATTTGTATGTAAAAGAAGCCAAGTTGAAAAGGCTACATACTGTATGATTCTAATTATGTGACATTCCAGAAAAGGCAAAACTATAGATAAATCTCTGTTATTTCCATAGATTTGGGAGATGGAAGGAGGATTAAAAAGATGAAACACTGGAGACTCTTTAGGGCAGTGCAAAGCATTCTGTAATGATGCCATAATGTCATACACATGACATTATGTATTTACCAAAACTCATAGAATTTGCAGCAAAAAGAGTGAAACTTAGTGTATACATATTCTAAAACATCATTTAGCAGTTCGGAGATCCAAGGATGGAATGTGGACTATGACAAAAGAATCAAACCATATTATAAATGTATGAAACCACTTCACCTAAGTGGGTAGTAGGAAGAGTTTTTGACCTGATTAACTGGAAATCAGTGGAGGTTGTAAGACTGAAGGTGAAAGGAACTGCACGTAAACACATTAATCTAGGTTATAAAGTTGTTTCCCAGAGTATATAGGTTAACAATTATAATACTGCTATACATGCATATTGGTATTTTCATTTACATAAATAGATGGCAGATGGTGGGAGCTAGATTTCTCCTTATTGAAGTGAAAGGTTACAGATAAGGAAGATGAGAAGGCTAGAAAGATCCATGTGTTAATGAATTTGAGTTGGAGACATTAGTATGCATTTATGTTTAGCTTAATATAGATACAGGTGTTTATATATAGATGTATAGATATGAGTATATACACGAGTTAGCATACAAGTATGTTTCCTTGCTCTGTCAGTTAAGAAGGCCTAGAAACAATGATATACCAGTAGCAATGAGCACACCTAACACCCATGACTTTGTTTCTAATATTATGCTCTAATAATAGAACCAGGGCTCCTTGGAGAAATGGCTAATTCTAGGACTGGAGCATAAAATATACAAGATGAATCTGGAACATCTTGTAGTGCCAGAAGGTATGAAAGTGCTTGAAGGAGTTAAAAATAAACCACACTGGCATAGTGACTATTATAAATTAAAGACACTTGAAAAATAGCAGGTGCGTAAAGATCACTCTGACCTCTTTTCTGTGTCCTAAAAGCAGGAGAAATTCTTGTATGAAAGACACTCTCTGTATACTAAAAGGAAAGGCAACATCCTTACCTTTAAGGAAGAGAAGTCAAAACTGAAAGAATTCTGTGGAGACCTTGTTAGACCCTCCGCCACATCCAGACACCCACATGATTTAGTTACTTCTTTATAACTTCTAACTTTGTCTAATTCAGAATATAAGTAACAGATTCTAACTTCTCTGGGACTACATTTCTTTATGGAGGCTCCTGTGCCACATACAACTTGTATTAAATAAAATTGTATGCTTTTCTTCTATTGATCTGCCTTAAGTTGTCTTAATCCATTTTTGGTTGCTATAGCAGAATATCTGAGACTGGGTATCTTAAAGAAAATAAATTTATCTAGTTCATGGTTCTGAAGGCTGGAAAGTTCAAGATCGGGTAGCTGCATCTGGCAAGGGCCTCATGCTGCATCATACCATGGTAGTGAAGGAGAAAAACTTGCAAGCATGTGTGAAATAGAAAGAACCTAGAAAGCAGAACTTGGTTTTAGAACAATCTGCTCTTGCAATTACTAACCTACTTTCAGGAGAATTAACCTACTCCCTTGAAAAAGACATTAATCCCTCTTTAATTACCTAACCACCTCTTTAAGGCCCCACCTCCCATCACCACCACAATGGCAATCAAATTTCAGCATGAGTTTTGGAGAAGACAAACCATATTCAAACCATAGCATATGTCAATTTAATTCCCAGGCTCACTCAAAAGAACCCCTAAAGAAGAGCCTAGTTTACCTAAAGGATAAAACAATAGCAATGACATATGTCAATTGTATTATGCCAAAAAGACATAGGAGTCAACCATAAGGCCTCTCAGTGGTCAAAGGTGGAACAATTTGAAAGTCAAAATAAAGTAGTGTTGAATGTAGGGGAATGACATATATTTTCCTAGTTTAAGAATTAAATTTAGTAATGTACATGTTCTGCCTAGAGCATTTAAAAGTAATATGCTCCAGACAAAGCCCCTGTTGCCTTGAGGGATAACAAAAACAAGGTGTTGCCTAGAGGCATAACAAGGGACCTGAGTTGCAAGTAAGCAAGAGCTACTCTACCCCACAGCATTGGGGGTCTGGAGGCCACACGATTAACACATTGTTCCTGTGATTGCTGCGTACACCCCATAAGATGGCTGGTTAGTCAATGACGGGTAAGACCCCTTAAGGGAGGGGGGACCTAAGCCAGGCACAGCCGCTGGGGTTCAGCCGAAGATCTTAGGGGGTCACCCTAAGAGAAGCTGGGGATGAGAAATGCACCCTGTGGCTCACCTTGCCCATCTTTGCTAATCTTGGTCCATGATCTATGCCTGGTGCCCAAAGCAACCACCTGGAGATTCTGAGTCAGGGGACATCTGCTTCCCTGAGACTATTTCGGAATTTATGGCCATTGCTGCAATGCCTGGGCAGTTACGCACAAGGAACTAACTTTAATTTTTTAGAGTATAAAAATAAAATGGACCTGGTGTATTATTACTCAAGTCAACCTTCTGTATGTGTGTCTGCGTTTTTCTTTGAGTTCCACATTTGTGTTTTGTGTTCTGTGTTCATCCTCCATCCTGCAAATGGGCCATGACAGTTGAATTATAACCCAAATATAAAACAAATATATATGAGCTCATACTGACATAAATAAATTTTAAATAAGTTAATTCATAAAGAGAAGAGACAAGTATCTTGTGCAGAGGAATTCCAAACAAGTTAGGTCTATACTCTTCTCTTTAGGATAGTGAACATAATTACCTGCTATGTAAGTGCAGACTGTATATATTGACTTACTTTCAAAGATTACAGTATGGAATGTGATTAAAGAAAAAAAGGTTGACTTTACAGTGGCTAACCCTGACATACATTATCCCAGACAGGTGATCAAATGAATCATGTTTATACTATGCATCAATGAGCACATTATCTCTGTAGTCTTCCTCTAATAACCCATAATCCCTGTGTAAACAAGGTAAAAACATCAGAACAATTTTAATAGGGAAACATCTTCCAAGGTAACTGGCCAGTAGTCATTCAATCTGTGTGGTCATCAAAAGAAAGGAAAATCCAAAACCAGTGTCACAGGTATAAGGCTCCTACGGAGATATGACAAGTAGACGTCATGTGGTATTCTGAATGGGTTCTGGAACAGAAAAAGGACGTTTGGTAAAAAAAAGAAAAAAAAAGGAAATATGAAGATGGACTTGAGTTAATAATAATGTATCAATATTTTTCATTAGTTAAACAAGTGTACCATACTAATGTAAGGTGTTTATAATAGGATAAATCTAAAACCATTCCAAAGTCTATTAAGTATTAAAATAATATTTGTTGAATAATAGCAGGAAATTCTCAGTAGGCAAAGACAGGCTTCAACAATACTTGAAATGTGTACATATAAAATCTTATGAACAGCATTGGTTTTTTAGTTAATACTTGATTCAAATATTTAGTACCTAAGTGTCCCTTTAAAGTCATTTGACAACAATGATACTTGGATTTTGTATCTGTAAGATTTATGAAGTTTATTTTATCGTCAATCAAATGATATATAAAATGTGTCAGTTTGAGGTATCCTAAATGAGGAAATAAATGAAGTTGTTATTAAAGTCTCTGACAGGCATCACTGTTAGTTCTTTCTTCTTCTTTTTTTGTTTTTGATTTTTTCAACATACATTTAATAGCTATATATTTTGTAATAAAAACAGCATGTTTTAATGACATATCTTTAAAAGAGAAGTGACATCTATAAAATAATAAGAAAGTAGCTTCTGGGATAAGGAGTTTTAAATTATTAAATGCAGGAAAGTCACAAAAAGGAAAATTCAAAGGCCTGTGTTAAACATAAACAATTTAAGTCACAACCCATGTTAGTCAACTTATCTAGGCTATTAGAACACTAAGGTGCTCACATGGAAGTAATATTCACTGGGTGCCAGTCAGGTGGGAGGAGGGTGGTGGGGATGGGTAAATTCACAACTAATGGATGCAGAGCACACAGTATGGGGGAAGAGCACACTTGTAGCCCTGGCTTGAGTGAGGTAAAGACATTATATGTAACCAAAATATTTGTACCCCATAATATTCTGAAATTTAAAAAAAATTATATATTTGTATGTCTTCTTAGGAAAAATCTACATTTAGGCCTTTAGCCCATTTTTTAATCAGGTTATTTTGTTTTTTCTATTGAGTTGTATGAATTCCGTATATGCTTTGTACATTAACCCTTTTTTCAGATAATATGGTTCATTAATAATTTTCTCTTATTCCATAGATTGCTTTTTTATTTTGTTGTTTCCTCTGCTGTGCAGAAATTTTTAATTTGATATAGTTTCACTTGTTTATTTTTTATTTTCTTACCTATATTTTTGTGTCATATTAAAAAAAAATCATCACCAAGGCCAAAGTCAATGAGATGTTTTTCCTGTTTTCCTTCTAAAAGTTACATGGTTTCAGACCTTGCATTTAAGTCTTTAATCCATTTTGAGCTAATTTTTGTATATGGTACAAGACAGTGGTCCACTTTCATTCTTCTGTGTATTCATATTCAGTTTCCTAATGCCTTTAATTGAACAGATATATTCATTTCCCCATTATGTATTCTTGGTGTCTTTGTCAAATATTAGTGACCATGTATGAGCAGGTTTGTTTTTGTGTTCTTCCTCCTGTTCCATTGATCTATGTCTATTTTTATAGCTGTGCTATATTGTTTTTATTATTGTAACTTTGTAATACAGTAAACTATTAGCACTAATGAGCACTCAGTGAAGTTGCAAGTTAAAAAATCAACATACAAAAATCAGTTGCATTTCTATACACTAACAATGAATTATCTGACATTAAATTAAGTAATCTCATTCATGATTGTATGGACAAAAATAAAATATGTAGCAATAAATTTAACCAAGGAGGTAAAAGATCTGTACACTGAAGTCTATGAGACTTTGAGGAAAGAAATTGAGGAAGACATAAACAAATTGAAACTACTGCCTGCTTATGGATTGGAAGAATTATTATTGCTAAAATGTCTGTATTACACAATGTGATCTAGAGATTCAATGCAATTCCTATTGAAATTCCAGTGGTATTTTTCACCGACAAAAAAAAAAAAAATCCAACGATTTGTATGGATACACAAAAGACCCCAAAATAGCCATAGCAATCTTGAAAATGAACAATAAAGATGGAGGCATCACACCCCTAGATTTCAAACTATATTATAAAGCTATATTAATTGAAACATTTTCTTATTTTTTTGAACACATTTAAGGATGAATGCTTTACAAGTGTTACAACATAAAGATGGTAGCATATGCAGGTTAAGAACTTGTGTTCATGGGAGATACACTACCTCTGTTCAAACCTTGGCTCAGTCAATCACTAGGAATACAACCTAGGGAAGGTAGTTAAACTTACTGCACTCCAGGTTCCAGCTTAAAATAATGATTTATAGTAATAAGCATATCATGTGAGGTACTTGAGGAAATTTAGATAATTAATGTATATATATAAACATTTAGATTTATTTGCTATATAATAGCTTGATTTAAATATTAGCTCTTTATTATCACTGTTATTATACTGATGCCTATAAGGTAGTATAAAATTTATATAGACTTGCTTAATTTTAAGATGAGGATTCTTCTGTTTCATTGCCCCAACTTTTTTCATCTTGGTGGTTTTTCCCTTCCCCTTGCTTTTCCCACTTCCTCCTCCTCCTCCTACTTTCTCCTCCTCCTCCTTCTTCCTAAATCTCTTACTCCTCCTGCTTCTTCATTTTTCATATTTCTTTTTTTTTTTTTTTTTGAGACAGAGTCTCATTCTGTCGCCAGACTACAGTGCTGTGGTGTCAGCCTAGCTCACAGCAACCTCAAACTCCTGGGCTCAAGTGGTCTCCTGCCTCATCCTCTCAAGTAGCTGGGACTACAGGCACATACCACCATGCCCGGCTAATTTTTTTCTATTTTTAGTAGAGACGGGGTCTCACTCTTGTTCAGGTTGGTCTTGAACTCTTAACCTCAAGCAATCCACCTGCCTCGACCTCCCAGAGTGCTAGGATTACAGGTGTGAACCACCACTCCTGGCTGATTTTTTATATTTCTGTCTTTGTTTAGCTGGAACCATTACCCTGTAAAATTTTGTCCCATATTCAACACATGTCACATGTCTACTGTCGTAAGCTTTAGCTCTAGAAATCAGAGCATCATGGAATAGTATATATTTTTAAAACTCTGGCTTTTGTTGAGAAATTAAAAGATTTGGGATTTGAAAAAACAACAGATTCCATGTCACCACTTTCTGTATATCCCCATTGACTGATTCCAGTGCACAGACACATTCCAAAGATGGGAGACTCAGAAGTGCTAGATATATTTGTCATCAGGCCTTCCAGATATCTCCCCTCATAGGAGCCCCCTTCCCAGGAAGCACAGGCACTGTATCATTGCTAAGATACTAGATGACGTTCTTACGGAAAAATAGGACTAGAAATCTGAGCTAGGATCTTCCAAGATGTATTTCAGATCATCTATTATTTTTTTATTATTGTTTTCTCTCAATCTCATATTGAACAAACTCCATTTTTAAAGAGACAACAATAGATGAGGAGAGAAAGTCAAAAGTATATAATAAATGTCTAGCATTTAAAACAATATCTTTCAAATTGTCCAAGGAAAGAATATGGAAGGAAGGAATTTATTGGCACATCATTCAGAAAAAAAACCAAGAAGTGAGCACAAATAGAGCAAAGACAGGCCCAATAACCAAGGAGAGCCAGAGGTTAATCCCTTCAGCTCTGTATCATTAAAAAATATGGGTTTTCCAGTGCTTATCAAGCTTCTAATAAGATATTTTAAGTATATCTTTCCTTTTGAATAGTTTGAAAGAATAAAATTAACATTTAGTTTTCTATATTAAGACCTGACATGAAATGTCAATATATAAGGATAAGACTCATTTATTTTTATGCAATTATTTACCAACATGGTTTATTGAAAGCTGTTCAACCACATAGAAGCACAGAAAACGTTATTGATATTTTTGTCATACAATCACACAGATATATAATGCACTACTCACTTTTTATTAGTGTACTGAAATTTCAAAGTCATTTCATCATTATAAAGTATAATCTTTGAAACTTTACTGAATATTATTTTGAGTATTAAAATACATCTCCAGAAGGAATTCTTTAAGTTCAGGAAATGTCAGACTTTAACTTACAAATAACTATTATTCTAATCCCTGTCTATTCCCCTACGCTCCTGTTAAAATGTTTTCTTTCTTCTGCTACCTTTTGAGATATGTTAAGTAAAAAATTATAAGCATTTAATTTCTGGGAGGGTGGGACCCAACAAAATAGGAATAAAAACTACATATAATTCTTTTCTACTTTGCAAAAGCTTTAAAAGCTCAGTTTTGTACTATGAAAGCTGATTTGCAGCAAAATACCAACAGCGGCTGTAATTTTTTATTTTTATTTTTAACATTAGAACAAATTTAAGCAAGAGACATTCATCTATAGGCAACCAGCCTGTGTGTAGAAATCAGTCTAAAAGTCCAGTCCAAAATTGTATTTTTGAAAAGGCATTATGCAGCAGAATTTCTAATGGCATGAATATTCTCTCTTTAAATGCTATGAATAAAAAAATACCTCTGCCATTTAGACCATGAGCAATCCAGGTGCTCGGACTGAATTGTGTATGATTACTAGCTTTCTTCAAATCTCTGAATGCTTTATTTAAAAGGAAAATAGTTTTCTAAAAGAAAATATCTGAATCATTTTATTTTTCTAAAAGTTATTCAGGATGACTTTAATGAGAAAGAAAGGTTGTATGTTTTGCTTTTTTGTTAGAATTTGTGAAATGCTTCTCTACATTGGTTATTGGCCTTTCCTTGGCTTATAGTATAAAAATTTCAAGAAAGTTAGTCACCCTACAGTTAATGTAGGTGTAAAAATATCACTATCTGATATAAAATTATTATTGTGAGACCAAGACTAAGTGTGATATACAAGCATAGACCTTGTTTGAGAAGTTCTTTGTTTTGATCTTTGAATTATTTACTTTACAAATGAAATTTTATACATTAAATTTTGATGATTTTGTGATCTCTAGATTTCAACAATTACCACCAAATATCTCTGAAGTTAATACATTTAGATTATTGCTTATTGTACTGTGTCTACTATGTCATATCTTTAAAAATGTATAGTCGTTTGAAATGGTTTCACTATTATAGTTCCTCTTGATAGACTGATTCACAAATAAAGCTTGCATTATTTAGTTAAATTCTCTAGATTTTATTAAAATGGACACATTTCTTTATATGAATTCTGAATAGTCATGTCGACATAAAATTGAATAATATTTGTTTAAAAATGGCTGTTTCTATTGCTTAACGATCAGTGAAAAGTTTTGATAAGGTAATCATATTAGGAGTGCTTATATCGTAATTAAAATGGACACAACTCTTCTGTTAATGCTATCTCTTCCTGCCAGCCTACTGAACTTAAAATTCTGAACTTAAATTCTGAACTTAAAAAAGAAGTCCTCAGGCAGGACGCAGTGGCTCTTACCTGTAATCTTAACCCTCTGGGAGGCTGAAACAGGAGGACTGCATGAGCTCAGGCATTGGAGACCAAACTGAACAAGAGCGAGACCCCGTCTCTACTAAAATTAGAAAAATTAGCCGGGCTTGGTGGCACATACCTGTAGTCCCCGCTACTCAGGAGGCTGAGGCAAGAAGGTTGCTTGAGCCCAGGAGTTTGAGGGTTGCAGTGAGCTATGATGATGCCATTGCACTCTACCCGGGGCAACAGAGCAAGACCTTGTCTCAAAAAAAAAAAAAAAAAAATTAAAAAAAAGAAAAGAAAAGAAAAGAAGAAATCCTTAAAAGATGGACTTTAGCAAAACTCTCTAGATTTACCACTAACATTTTATTTGTAGATTAATTTTGGACAACTCATAATGTATACACATTTATTTTTTTTTATTTAAACTCAGAGGTTTGTATGACAAAGTTTAGAGTGTATCATAAACACAAAAATTTAAAGACCACTGTTCTTGGTTTCTGTTTTAACTATTAATTACCTAAACTGTTGAAGAAAAATATGCTAAATTTTCTGCTAATCCTTTGAAATCTCTTGGTTCTAGAATCTGTATGAAACTGAGAAAACTCTCTTTTTACCGTCAGTTAGCAGACATCTGATGGCAGTCTGTTGCCTATAGGGATTTGAGTCTATTTCAAAAGTGCCCTTCCACTGTGTATTCCATGCAATAACCCTAGAGTGGATCAGATGGTGATTTTAAAAGTGGACAGAAATGTACTCCTTTCCCTATGAGATCACTTCACTCCACTAGATAACTAGGCAAGATTATTATGGAAAAAAATTCAAAACATGGAAACAAAGCATTAGGATAACCACATGTCCTGCATGTTATATCTTCTTTTTTTTTTTTTTTTAACAGAATCATGCAGAAGTACTTAATAATTCAGGATAATATAGCTGAATTTGATCTCACTTGTTGATATTTCTTTAAGATCTCAAATAAGAAATTTTATGTTAATCTGTAAATTTCTATGTGCTGGAAAAGGTAAACAAAATGTTATAGATTTTAGGCCCTATAAAATAGTACAAAATTTTGTATCTGCTAGCAAATTTACATCAGCATTTCTTTGATTGCCTATGTAGATCTTTATTCCTCAAATTCTTCATTAAACCAGCTTTACCTTACTGGTTTCATCATTAATTAATGTGTTGAATGATATTATTGATACTTATATGCTATATTTGATGAGTCATGCTTTTAATTCTTTAAAAATTATTTAAATATAATAAAAGTTTTATACTTCCAAATAACTGATAATAGCACCTTTTTAGATATAATAACAGGAGGAAAAATTCTGGAACCCCTCTATATGATGTAAATCTCTTGAAAGAACATGAATTTAATGTTAGTCTTTAAAAAAACTCTATATATGGATGCAAGGAAAATATCCCTCATTCAAATATCCACTTGTTTATCTCAGATTATTAAACATCCTTTAACTATCCAAAAATGAGTATAAATTTTTAATGTATCAACAAAACAATATTTGTAATCATTGACTTCTATTTAACCTAGAGACATTTAGTAATCTAATGATGAATATTTTTATTTTTTTCAGAGTTCAAAATAGATTTTATAATATGGCTTTTCATGTTTCTCTAATAATATAATTGTAAGTATTCTTTATAAGTCCACTGATTTCTACCAGAGCAAATATTACAACAGAAAGAAAGCAAGATACAAACTTAGGATAAAGAAACAAATGTTTTACTGAACATGCCTGCTCAATGCTTTCAATGATATTTTTGAAAATATAATTGGAGAAATTTCAAATAAAGTAGTCATTAAAGCAAACAGGACTAATTCCTCTGTTGCAGTGTCTCATATACTGAGCTTCTGACAATTAGGGAAAATAAAAACGGTTGCTCTCTATAACTATTTTTATGTTGGCTCCAATTATCAACACTCATCTGACTCATTTCTAGGCATTCCTGTTTAAAATGTCTGTGGTATGTGGCAGCTGTTGTTGTTAAACTTACATTTATTATAGCTTTATTTTAGCCTTTGTGATTCTTCAAGTAAAGTCTCAGTAAAAGTGTGCTCTGAGAAAAATTATTTTCCAGAAGCATCAGATGTTTGATCACAGGAAATTGTCACAGAGGATTTGGAGCTATAGGTTTAGGATATTTTTCAAAATTATACTCTGGGTTTTATGACCAAGAATAAATTTATTCCTTTGAGTTTTCTGTGAGGAAAACCATTAAAATACAAACACTTATACAAACAACTTATTTTCTAAAATGTTTTCAAAATTTCTCAAAAACTGTGTTTCTTTCATAAATGAAAAGAATATAATGATGGATATTTTGTGACACACAGGAACAAATATGAATGCATGCCTGCAAATATGTTTTCATATTTTTTGTCCAATTCCTTTTCCAAATGTCCCTTTATTCTATGATAACAAAATGATTGCGATTTGTTGCTATGACTTGTTATTAAGAAGCACTGACATGCTAGTGACACTCATTGCTATCAACTTTTGACATGCCAAAATATTGCCCTTACAATAACGTTCCCAACATTGAATGATATTTAAGAGTGATTTGGGAACCAATATTTTTAAATAAGTATTTTTAATTTTGTATTCCCTAGCTACCTCTCCTCTACTCACTTTTTTACCCACCTCACTCAGTCAGCCTCCTGAGAATATCTGAGTATAAAGGAAGTTGCAGCCAATGACATTCTTTGAGAATCTGCCCTGAATCGTTTTCTTTGTCCCTTTGCTAGAGTCAGGGAAGAAATTGAAGGTAATAAAGAAATTCATGTTCTCTCTATCTCTCTCCTAAATCCATATCTTAAAGTCAGCTGTAATAAACACATTTCCTACATCCTCAGTTCTGGGCTTCACTATGATCTCTGAACCACTTTAGTGATTTATTATTATTTTTTAAATGTAAAAGCCATAACATAAATCAAATGACAGAGAAAAAAATAGAGTGAAATGTGGCAGAGCTTTCAGCTCTTAGAAGTTTACTTTAAAAATCTACTTTAAAAGTCTAAAACTTAATCCAAAACATAGATTTTAAAAGAATACATATATACGTATATAATATATATGTATATATATATGCACACACACATATATATTTATATATGGCTTAGACTGTACTAATTCTTTCATGTCCCTGAGTCAAAATGTCTTGTCCCCAAATGTCTTGTCCTAGTGTATTGCACTCCTTGTTTCCTCTATCAATGGCTCTGGTCCTTTGCTTCTATTAAGTTTTTAATCTCACTCTATATTTCACCCAACTGAATGACCTTGAAATTCATCAGCCTCCCTATTCCATGGAATTTGCGTTTAGGGCAATATTACAATGGAGAATCTTCTTTAAAATAAATAGATCATTTTGAAATGAATTCTTACCCACAAATTAATATTTTTTTCTTTGATCAATACAGATGTTCAGAAAATAAGATCGCTTAAAATGGAATTGTATTTAAATTAATGATTTGACATCTGATACATCTAGAAATTGACATAAACCTTAAGACAAAAACCTTCGTTATAAAAAAATTTATATGATTTTGCATATAACATATGATTTGCATATAGCATATGATTTTGCATAAACCTTCGTTATAAAAAAATTTATATGATTTTGTTTTCTTTATTTCTGGCCTTATGGACTATTCCAAGTCATTGTTAAATAATAAATTATATGGCTATTGCCATTAACTTTGTTAGCAATAACTTTCTACATAAATAAGCAATTGACTTACATCCACAGCCACCATCTGCATCTTACTTAACACTACCTTAGCGACTTTCCTCTTTACACAGAAAACTTCAACAAATTTGTGTAACTTTCTTTGTATATATTATTCATTCTAAAAACTGAAAAGTTGGAGGTGATGTGAAATAAGTGGATGGTCACTTGTCACAAAAAATGTCTCTGAAAAATTTTAGTAAATATTTTACATTCATTCTGACTGAGAGAGATATTTACTCTGCTTCATGAATTGCAATGCACTCTTTTCAAAGGTTTGAATTTAAAGATTCAGTAAGAGATTTTTGGCTTAATATCAACATTTCTGAAAACAAGGAATATCATTTTCCCCTCCAAAAGAGTGTATTAGGAAGAACATTAGTTGGAGACCTAGTGCCCCTTTTAGCTAATATGACAACATTGACACTCCATTTGACTGCTTTACACAAAGTGTTTGCCTATTCCTACCAAGATATCGTGCTGACTAAGAATTATTTGCCCTTTTAACCAATATAATCTCTCCCTTTGGTGGCTTATTGATGGTTACATACTTGTTTTATCATTTAAAGGTCAGATACCTGGTGAGTTGTCACTGTAGCTGGTTGATTATAAGTGTCATAGCAGTTAGATATCAATCTCTTGTTAGTCCTGGACCTTTGAATATCCCAGTCTCTTAGCCTGGCTTTGTTTTGTCCATCTCACTGACTGCTCTAAAGTACAAACTAGTTTTTTTACTTTAGAACCTCTTACTGCTTCATTCCCTCTTGGATTCCCTGTCATGTCCCATTCCACATATATGCTGTGTCCACTTGATAATTTAATCACCAAATAGCTGTGGAAAAAACTTTATGGACCAAAAGTGTTTTTGTGATAGGTTGTTGCTTATAATGATGTACAAAGTGTAGGGTGGTTTTCTAAACAGATTTCTTGGCAATATCATTTGCCTGGCAGGTATTTCTTCTGTGACTGGACTTTTAAGCATTCCCTGGGCACATTTTCCTGCTCTTACATGGCTGAAAATATCTGATGCTTTCATGTCCAAAACAAAAACATTTTGGTTGAGACTAAAATTATATTCCAGGGCACATAGCTATGGAAGATAGTGGCCTACAAATATATTTGAAAGCAATATCAGCAATGTCTACTTTCATTACTCTTATGCTGCGAGCCTATCATCTTGGGTTGAAAGTACATCAAGGATATGATCCTTAGATAGAACTCAAGGACACAAACAACAAAATAATTGGGAAATTTATAGGTGATCATCATGATGTATTAGAACCTCAAGGAATTCTTCCAACTTCTTTTCCTCTTACTGTAACGTTCAGAAACAATGTGAAAGCTGGTGGGTGATGGTGCTAATCCAACTTGTAGCTAATGCCAGACCATCAGAGAGGAAGGAATTCAAACAGAAAAAAACAAAACTGACATGGTAATAGCTGACTAATATCAACACAATTAGATAAATGTGAATAATCTCAGATTTTATTTAGTAAGCAAAAGTCCAGTGGAAATCGAAGATTAAAAGTAGCTCCTTATATCTGACCAGTGTGTGTTTCTTATGAGTGAAAGACACAAAGTGATGAATTTGCAACCCACAAATGAATGTTTTAGCTGTTGTCTCTGTCTTGTAGAGCTGCATTTGATTCAGCTACTTATCTATTCTCTTATAAAATATTCATCTAAAAGTACTAAGGGTTGGATGTTGTGATAAATTGAGAGAATCAAATGGATAGGATTTGATTGAGTGTTTATGACAGAAATGGGCATATACTTACAATAAAGGTGATACTATACTGAGAGTCATACTGTAACTGAGATGAAGGTAAGATACTGGGAGATCACAGAGGATAAAGGAGCCATTCCTTTCTTGGAAAATTAAAGATGGCTTCACTGCTGAGGAAATTAATGAGCTATGTTTTAATGGATATGTATGAGTGTTCCATATGGAGAGAAACTGACAGAAGAATAGAGTTAGAAGTTGCATGTAATTTTTGTATAATATATGTGATAGAATGTGGCAGGGATAAGAGAAAACCTTGGTATATAAAGATTCTTATATGCCATTTAGACTATTTAAATGGAATCCTGACTTTTGATAAAAGTAATTATTAAAATTTATAATAAAAATATATAGTTTAATATAAAATGTTATAAATAAACATTTTATAGAAAATGAAACAAATTAATAGATTGAAATATAATAAGTCTTAAATATGATTAAAGAAATGCAAATTCTGAGTGGTCACTAAAATATATCTTAAAATCACAGTTTTTAAGATTTTTTCTTGACTATTACCTCCTCAGAGAAGCTCCTCTTGACCTGTTGAATAGCAGTAAACCACATACTCCTATCCATTTAAACCGCTTTATTATTATTTTTCCTTTAGATCATTTATGCAGAACATAATTACCTCTAATTCTCCATTCTATTTTATTGTATTTTTTTATTGCTTTTCTGCTCCTAGAAGCTCCATGAGAACTTTAGTTTTTTATTCACCATTGTCCCCCAACTGCCAGAATGGTGCCTGGCGAATTATAAACACTTCAAAAATGTTTGCTGGATAAATAAATCACAAATAGAAATTGTGACATGATACTCCTTACAAGGAGTAAAATTAACTATGATTAAAAAGTACAATGATGTCAACTGTTAAATTAACAATGATTAAAAAGTACAATGATGTCAACTGTTAATGTAAAATATGTACTATAATAAAACAATTAATGAGGGTTTAATTTGAAATATGTTTTAGATTTTAATTCTACTATATCTGTCAAAATAAGATGTATACCCCCCTTAAGAATATTTCTTTAGATATATTTGTACAAGTGATTTACAAAAGTCAAAATCCTACAAATTTACTTACTTATTTATCCTTTTTTTTAGAGATAAGGTCTTGCTCTTTCACCCAGGCTGGAGTGCAGGGGTGGCGTGATCATAGCTCACCGTAGCTTCAAATTTCTGGGCTCGCTCACATGATCCTCCCTTCTCAGCCTCTTGAGTAGGTGGGACTACAGATGTGCACCACCACATCCAACTAGGTTTTAAATTGTTTTGGAGATGAGGTCTTACTATGTTTCCAAAGATGGTCTCAACCTCTTGGCCTTAAGTGATGCTCCTTCCTCTGCCTCCCCAAATTGCTGGAATTACAGGCATAACCCACCAAAGTATCATTGAAGTATCAAGATACAGCTAAAATATCCATCAGTATAGGGTGAGAAACATAAATTAGAGTATATTCTTTAAATAACAGTATATTGGGAAGCCATTAAAAATGAGATAGATAAAAAGAAAACTTATAGATAATAATTATAATAATATATTGAAAATAACATGTACAGTGTAATATAACTGGAAAATGTAATGTACATTATATGATTGTTGTAGTATAAAATGGTGATGTTTCATAACTAAATCAGTTTCTATTTAGTTAAGTGATGTGCCCATATAGATTACATGTGGGCCAGACAACATACAAATATGACATAAGAACCCAACCTAGAAGCAACTTCAGCAACAATTGCAACTTGTTTATGTTTTACCTGTGCTTTAGGATTACTGGAATTGTTGAAATTATTTGGAGAACTTTATACTGGATAAGATCTCTGACTCTAGTGAGTCTGATTTGACAATATAATCCTTTTGTAATCTCATATTCATATTTACGTATACATACCTATACCAACTATGCATGTATTGTTTGTGAGTGTGTGTGCATGCATATGTATATGTGTGTGTGTGTGTGTGTGTGTTTAGAATATCTTTAGAAGGATTCATGGAAAACTCTTAAAAGGGATTATCTTTAGGGAGTTTGAAGAGGAATGCAAATTGTGAGGGGAGCTCTTTCTTTTGCCTTTACTTTTGCATTTTACGTGTTTAAATGGGCTTAAATTGAATTAGAAGCAATAATAAAAAATAACAGCAAAACTAAAGGCAATTAAATATATTCTGAAGCAACTATATACAAAGCAAAGTAAAAATTTTTAAACAGTGTAATTAAATATGCATTTTAGAAAAAAAACATTTTGGAACTCGCAAGCGTGGACCAGACAGGTGAGAGCATGTTAATATCAATACTATTAAATAAGAGTCCAATAAACCAGGTGTGATGTGAGAAGGAACACAATTTAAGCACTACAAGATATATATAGGGAATGGACCTACTGAGTTTGAAAAGAAAAGATGCTAACTGACTGGATGTGGAGAATGAGAATGAAGAAAATGCTACAAATGAATATTAACTTTTTAGATTGAGAGACAAAAAGAATAATTTAGTAATTCAGCAAAATGCAAGATTTAGGATAGTCCTATCAGTTGCCTGGGGAAGAGGAAATCTCCCAGAAATAAAATTAGAGCAGAACAGTGTCACTTCCAAGATGAATCTACTGGGCAAAGAAGATACAGTCAAACTAATTGTGTTCAGAAGCTTTCTATGGGAAGATCACAGGTAATTAAAATGACATAAATACTAGGGTAAATTAGGGAAAAAGACATTGAAGTCACAAACTTGGTGAAGAAAGCTTCTCCCTTAAACAGCCTCTTTTCAGTGCTCAAATCTTGATTTCTTTATTACTAAAACTACTACTACTGTTAATGATATTAATATGGTTATTAATATGGTTAGTTTATTTTATCAGTAATTTTCTACACTTTCTATCATTTGCTGTGTATAAATTATGTTATTGTCATTATTAACATTAACATATATAGATAGAAACCTGAAATTACACAAGAATATGTAGCCCATGTTGTAAAATCATTAAGTGGCTGAGTTAGATTTGGAACTTAGTCAATTTAAATCATTATCCCACACCCTTAAGCATTGTGCTCATGATTGCTTTGGAATTCAGGGACATTTTAGATGCCCTCAGATGACATTGGGATATTTCTATCATCTTCATGTAAGGATAAGCCATTTATGAATATTCAGGCATTGAATCAGGGCTCTTTCTAGATCTCATTCAGATCCAAGCTCAAAATACTGGATTACTAAAGTGGGTGCTATTATTTTTATTCCCAAATTTCATTCTTAATCCCTTTAATTCAAGGCTTAGATGGCTTCAAGAAACCTCAAGTTAGCAAACAGCATTTATGATAAGGGCAATGTAACAAGTCATAAAATAATTCAATGGGACGGTGAAATAGGAAATGATGCTAATAGGATTTATGTGATTATGCAATTTACAGTAATACAGAGAAGTCTCAGTTGTACCTGCTAATACGAGAAAGAGAGTACTGCATTATGTTTGTCAATATTCCACTTTCTGAGCTAATATGAGAACATGCCATTACATTGTCCTGTTCTGAATTCATTGTTCCAATGTCAGCTCACATTTCCTAGCCTCATACAAGTTTGTCTTATTCCATCTCATTTCCATTTGCCTAAAATTGCCTTTGAGTCATATTTATTCCCAGTAGCAATCTGGAGTATGAATAAGGTGACAGTAAACTTTTCAGGAGCTTTTTATAGATCAGAAATTACTGATTGAGGACGATTTGTGTATGGTGAGTGAGAAATTTCTGAATTCAGTAAGGTTACTCTATCGTTGAATCTAGTAAAGATATGTGTCCCCCTACTAATAACTAAAAAGAATTAATTTTTCTTTTATAGTAGAGCAAGGACAAGTGGTTTTATGTGCAGAGTATGTTTTGTGCCATGTAATATTAATATTATTTTAATTACTTTATGGACCATTAGTTAAGGAGTCTTTTTGAGTTTAAGAGTTTTAGATTAATCCAGATAAAAATAAATCTATAAGTCCTCTCATGCTAGACCGTACAACATTAACAGATATATTTTAAAATGGATTGAGTGGCTAACCTGAACTTACAAAAGAAAGCAAAGTTTTTTGTTTGTTTGTTTGAGACAGAGTCTCACTTTGTTTCCCAGGCTAGAGTGAGTGCCATGGCATCAGCCTAGCTCACAGCAACCTCAATCTCCTGGGCTCAAGCGATCCTACTGCCTCAGCCTCCTGAGTAGCTAGGACTACAGGCATGTGCCACCATGCCCAGCTGATTTTTTGTATATATATTTTCAGTTGGTCAATTAATTTCTTTCTATTTTTAGTAGAGATAGGGTCTCGCTCAGGCTGGTTTCAAACTCCCGACCTTGAGCAATCCTCCCGCCTCGGCCTCCCAGAGTGCTAAGATTACAGGCATGAGCCACCGCACCCGGTTGCAAAGTTTTTTGATATGCAGAAATTTTAATTTATACATTTGCTTCAGGAACCATCTGAGGTAAACAACCTAGCAATATACTCTGGGTCAAAGATGTCCCAAGTTCTCACTATAACATAATGACAGCATCTAAATATTCATAATGAATTATATAGTTTTTCAATAATATGCTGAAGAAGCTTATTTTGATAGCTAACTATGAACTTCATCAGGAAAATTTTATCAAGTATTTTATTCATTCACATTTAGAATTATGATTTGACACTCTAGTTGAGTCAAAATACAGAAGAAGCACATGGCATTAACGCAGAATGAAAGGTTATGTTTTATTTAGAAAAGCCCCAATGAACTCAAATGTAATGGCGTCAAAACTGAAAGAAAATTACCCTATTAGAGTGATTTATGATAATTACAGCAATTAAATTGTTTTTAAATGAGGCTTTTGGGGGTTCATAGTCAGTGTCTTCTCTAATTTTAGAGATTTATGATGGAGAAAATTAAGGTAGTAAATGAAGAATCAAAATTTCCTACTTATGTCTCAGGTTTCCCATGTGTATACAAATTTAGGCGTGGAAAATTTGTATAAGATTGAAGTATTTTGGGATTTCAAAAAAGATATATCCAAAATAACATAATGATTGCTTTATTTAAGAATATGCGTCAAGTGACTTTTATGCATGGAAATTTTCTGTCTTCTCTGACTAATTTTGAATAATGGGAAGCTCAACCAATATCAATGAAGAAAGAAAGACAGAGATTGGCATTTTATTTTAAAGAAACGCATTGTGTTTTATCTTGGCAAGCATGTAAAATTTAAAAAAGACAGGTATATTATTGTCCCCACTGTGTGTGTGTGTGTTTATGTATAATTGAAAGATCTATGAATTTGAGATATTTTGATGAGATTGACATTCAAAAGCAGTTTTTATTAACTTGATATATTTAGAAAAGCAGAGGCACCTTTGGAATGTTTGAATATCTTTTTTGAAAAAGCATCACGAAATCTTAAATCTGATATTTCAAATTAAATTATTGCTAAAATAATAATTTTCAAGTTGTTGATGGGAATTAAATATCAATGATGAGATAGGCACCAAACACAATAACACATCCATCAGTTTCTACCTCACGTCTTATGAAAAGATATACCACTATTCTTCAATTGACAGGTTATTTTATTCCATATGAAAGGAGAAAAGTATAAAGACAAAATAAAACAGGAAATTAACAAACATTTTGCTTTTAAATTTTCAGTTTTTCAAGATTCCATCCATTCCTTTCCATCGACATCAAATTGCACATCCTAAAATAATGCAATAGTTTAATAACTTGCATCTTTGCCTCAAGTCACTTTCTCCTTAATCCATCCTCAATCTGGCTTTCCAGATAATTTTTCTGAAATGATATTTGGAGTATATTAGCTCTATGGTTAAGTAATTTAAAAATTCTTATTGCTGATAGAGTAAAACTAAATCTTTTGTATGGATTAATTGTTTTTTTAATGAACCAATCAACCTCTGCTTACTTTACTATTTTCACCTTTGCCGTTAGTGATTTTCAATTTATGGTTCACATACTCCCTCATACTTTGCTACCCACCCTTATGCCGTCTTCCCTATTTTGAGGTCCTGCTTATTCTTCAAGGTCTTCCTTTTCAACTCCTTGAGTATCCCTGTTCCAATTATCAGCTCCTCTTGAGATAACACAGCACATGTTTTTTGTTGTTTTCTTTTAAGTTTTTTTTTTTTTTTTTTCAGGTATAATAGAACTTCACATTTCTAAAGGGTTTTACAGCTGTCTCTCTCCCCAGGTAGTTTGAGCACTCATCAAGGGCAACGATTGTGATTTCTCTCATCATTGTGTTACTATTAGCTGGTATAATGATTGGCTTTTAATAGGTGTTTAATAAATGTTAAATGAATTAATTAATCTTCACTGGTAGCACACTTAAACTCTCTCATTAAAGACTTACAAAATCATTGCCTTCTAAACTTATATAAAACTTTAAAAAACCTTTTAAGAACCTCAAAAAATATTTTATGTAATTATTCAGATTGTGATTAAAGAATGGCTTCCTTTTATTACAGAATGCTTTGGTAACATTCACATAAGTCGCCAGGGAAAACAACAACAAAAAAAATACATTCATCCCTATGTTGCAGAGTTGTTCATCTTTATTACTGTTTTCTATTTTAAAACATACATAAATTTTTTTTGTAATAAGAAGAGGAATACATGAAATTGGCAAGACATTTCCAATATGGGCAATATAATTTGAAATAAAATTATACTTTTTCCTCTCTTCAAACTTTTTTAACATTACCAGACGGTAGCAAAGAAAGGAATCTACATTTTCATTTCTTTTCTATTTGTAGTTATTCATCTAATATCAAATATTACACATATATCTATTTATTAATTTATCATTCTCAATCTGATATGCATTCTTCCTGAGATGCAAAATGAGAAATATTAGAACAGTAAATACTAGAACATTTATGATTTATTCTTAGCATTTGTTATTTTTGCACCCTCTGTTATTTTCAACATGTATAAATTTACAAATATCACTAATGATACAAAACTATAAAAATTGTAGTCACTGTTAAAATAATTAGTGCAATTGGTTCTGTAGTGAAGGTATATAATCCTGAATTATTAGACTCGTACCTTCTAAGAGAAGGTGTTCAAAGCAAGAGATTCTAATATATACTCTATTTTCATACTTAATTGGTCAAAATTTTTCTATATTTTAACTTGTTTCATACTTGAACAACATTTCTTTCTTTGTTCTCTCTTGTAATTGTGTATCCATATCCATACACATAATATCCATACACATACTCCTGAAGTGAGTATGTGTATGGATATTTATGTTTGCTTGTGTCTATTTTTTTCCTATTGAGCGTTAAAACCTTTTCTCGATATCCCACGTATTCACCACTTCATCTCATTCGCAGTAGAGAATTGACCTGGATAGATCAAGCATAAGGACATTGCATAAGTCCATCAACTCTGGTAGACAAAGTGTTCAATTCCAAACACACCAAAGTAATTTTGGACATAATTCAATTTTACATACTTTTCTTTCAGCTGCTCAGTGAGTCACCTCTTATAAGAATAATCTTGGGATTCCTTTTTACAGGAATTGAAGGGAACACTTTCCCTGAACATCATTCAGTTCTTTACTTGTGGAAATTCTCTGGTTTGGCTATTCCTAAAAGTACACTGGTAAAATCTAAATCTGAGTAGGTAAATTTGCCTAGGTTATGCAAAGGGAAGTTACACTGCAATGCACCTGCACTCCTTTGAGTTCTAGGTTAATGTCAGGGACAAATAAAATGTGTTCCCTTGAATTTCTCTTGAGAATCTTAAGAATAAAAGAATAAGTTGGAGATGATCAAATTTGGGTACATAATCTCACTTATCCAGCAAACAACAAATATCTTTCTGAATTCCATTGTGTCAAATTATAACATATCTTTTACATATGAAATACATTTAGCCACCACTCTAACTGCCATAGCAATTTGTATTCATTTTGGAAAAATACTTTTACTTTGCAAGTCCCATTTGGTGTCATTATTTTCTGACGTAAAACATTATTGGAAACGCATTCTAGGTATAACATACATCTGTCAGAGAAAATAGAAGGAAAGTGTGTATATATATTTATATGCAAGTATACAAATATATATGTATATTAATAAAGGAGACTCCAATAAGTGCAAAGCTAAAAAAGATTGATAGATTTGAAGAATTGTGGATCTCAGAGAAGAACAACAGTGAAGTGAACAAAAGGAGGTGGAGGAAGGCAGAATAATTATAATACTGAATCCTCTGCTCATTATATTTCTACCATTATAGCTTATCTTAACTTTAATATATTTTATTCTTCTACTCTGGAAAGTCAAGAATCTTTAAATTTAGATTTAAGAATTCAAGTACTAAATTAGATAGGAGATAGAAATAAAATTGACTTTAAATAAAGTGCTATCCAATATTATAAAGACTTTTATCCCTTCTTATTGATAATACCACAGTTTTCCAAAACTAACACCAACCCTTTTAATCAGAAATGAATAAAATATGTGCCTATGTATGCATGTATGTTTGTTTGCTTTTTTGTGTGTGCGTTAAATACAAGTGTCATTTGTCTTGAATAGGACAAACAGATAAAAAATAATCATCAGGAAATGCAAATCAAAACCACAATGATATATCATCTCACACCTGTTAAAATAGTTACTATTAAAAAAAAATAACAAGTATTGGTGAGTTTGTGGTGAAATTAGAACCCCTATACGCTGTTGGTGGGAATGTAAAATGGAGCAGTTGCTATGGAAAAAAGTATGGAAGTTCTTCAAAAACCTTAAAAGAAAACTACTATGATCCAGAAATTCTACTTTTGAGTATATACACAAAATGTTGAATTCAGTAGCTTTTTTTTTTTTTTGAGACACTAGCATGTTATGTCACCCAGGCTAGAATGCAGTAACATGATCATAGCTCACTGTAACCTTGAACTTCTAGGCTCAAGCAATCCTCCTGCCTCAGACTCCTGAATAGCTGGGACTACAGGTGAGCACCACCACACTCAGCTAATTTTATTTTATTATTATTATTTTTTTTTGGTAAAGACAGGGTCTGATTAGGTTGCCCAGGTTGGTCTTGAATTCCCCGCCTCAAGCAATCTTGCCACTTTCGGCTCCAAAAGTGCTGAGATTATAGGTGTAAGCCACTATGCCCAGCCAAAATCAGGATTTTGAAAAGATATCTGCACTCTCATATTTATATCATTATTTATAACAGCCAAGATATGGAAACATTTCAACAGAAAAATACATTAAAAATGTAATAATATTAAATAAAATATTCATCAGCCTTAAACAAAGAAAGAAGACATTATACTAAGTGAAATAAGCCAGTCACAGAAGGACAAATATATATAAAAATATCTAAAATAATCACATTTATAGAAGCAAAAAATAGAATGGTGATTGCCAGGGGAAAGTAGAAAATGGTGAACTCTTCATTGGGTATGTAGTTGCAATTATACCAGTTGAATAAATTCTAGAGATCTGCTTTACACTAAGTGCCTACAGTTAACAATACAGTACTATACATTCAAAAACTTAAGAGGCCAGATCTATGTTGTGAGTTCTTACCACAAGTAAATAAAACAAAAATAAAATAAAATAAAAGGAGACATAAGAAAACTTCTGGAAGTGATGGATATGTTTATTATATTAATTGTGGTGTTATCATGGCTACATGTGCAAGTACATAACCATCTAATTGTATACATTAAATATATGCAGTTATTTTTTATATCAGTAATATTTCAATAAAGCTAAAATATTAAATAAATATAAATATAAAAAATAAATATAAATAAGTATCAACCAAGATAGATTCATTCCACTTTTTTCTTTCTGACTGGTTGCAATTAAAATTTATTAACAGATTACAAAAATAAACTCCCCAAATACTCTGAAAAGTAATAATAACAGGTGATTGGTAAGTAATGGAAGTGAAACTTGAAGAAACACCCATGCAGCGGTGGTGAGATGTTTTTTTCCTCCTCTTTTTCCCAAAGTCTTGATTCAACAGTGGGTTGAACCAGGGAATTGTATAGCAGGCATAGATATTAAAATCTCCAAGATAGTCTACTATTTTTTTTCTAGTCAGAGAACTGAGAAAGAAAAATCTGCAAGCCAAAGAGTATAGAAAGAGTCATCATCTTTTTGGTGTTTTTTTTTTTTTTTTCCTATTTTTTTTTCTTATATCCTTGCCCCAAACCCAAAACAATGCTGTTATGGAGGAATAGGCACCCAAAACTTTTTTAAAAAATAGTAAATGGATAAAAAACATTTAAAAAGAAAAGAAAACTTGTTGTGTGAAGAGAATTCCAGTATTTTTCCCCTTTCATTTCTCTGGGAAAATTAGCTCAAGTTGCCCATTACACAGTTGTGTACTAAGCTAATGCTCTAAAAGAACCTCATAACTCTAGCCAGAGGAGACAGGAAAAGCGTCTGTGGGGACACAGAGAGAAAAGCTAAATAAATCAGTCTCCTAACTCTGCATATGAGCCAACATCATTCCTCCAAGCACTGAAAATGTAGGATATACCCAAAAGATTTTACTAAAGGCTTTTCATAATTGAATTACAACACAAACAACTGCCCAAGTCTAAGAATGAACCCTAGTGAGATATAGGAGGGACAGATCCAAAAATTATAACACAGGAATTGATAACTGAAGTGACATTATAATCTATCATCCACAGTAAATGAGACAGAACTTATAGCATGAAGTTTACTAGATTGATTGCTTCTTAAAACAAAGGAAAATAAAATCAACATTCTCCAGAGAATTTTAACAGAACCAGAATTTTAAAACATAATATTCATATTATGCATTTTCTAACCCAAAATTACTTGGCACATCAACAACCAGGATATCCAAACAATTCAAAAAGGAGTAGGCAGTTAATAGTTCCCAACCCAGACATGACCCAGATATTGAAATTATTAAACAAAGACATTAAAATATTTATTATTATCATCTTCCATGAGATAAAAGTAGACACACTTGAAATAAAAAAATAGATAGATGTTATCAGTAGAGAAATAGAAACTAAATATCTAGATAAATGAAATAGAGCTTTTCTCCAATAAAGTCATTTAGAATATATGTGCAAATATTTTCCACTATTTTATAATACAAATAGATGTAATACATATGACAACTGAAATATAAACTTGAGGATCAAGGAATCTATATACTATAGCTGTAATTCTTCAGTGTTTTACTTGATGAACTATATAGTTTAAGAAGAATGTAAAAAGTTAGGACAATCACTAAAATTATATTTTTTAAAAATGGAAATCCAATAGATAAATTAAAGTAGAATATTAAAATGAAATATAAATTATCTTAAAGAAGATAGGAAGCCAAAAATATAAGAATAAAAAGTAAGTGAAACAAAGAAGAAAATAAAAAATGATGGACTTAAATATAACATATTAATAACTATATTTAGGGTAAATTGTCTAAATATACTAATTAAGGGATTTTAAAATTATATTTAAAAAGAAAAGCAAGATAAGACTAGACTCAGTTTATATGAAACTCATTTTAACTGAAATGATATAGTAAAATTAAAATTAAAAGAAAAATGAAAATGGAAACAATATACTATGCAAAAAGTAATATATAAAACAAATTTCAGTGCCCTGTTTATAATATCGAAAGCAGTTTTCAGAACAAGGATGGTGATCAGGGCTAAAGGTAGCATTACAACATACTAAATATAAAATGCCAATTTGCCAGTCTTAGAAAGACTTAGACTAAAGACTTAGTCTTAGAAAATGTGTATACACCTAACAACAAACCTATTCATACAAAATACCTTATGCAAAACTGATAGAATTACAAGAAGAAATACATGAATCCATAGTTTTTTTTTTTTTTTTTTGAGACAGAGTCTTGCTTTGTTGCCCAGGCTAGAGTGAGTGCCGTGGCGTCAGCCTAGCTCACAGCAACCTCAGACTCCTGGGCTCAAGCGATCCTCCTGCCTCAGCCTCCCGAGTAGCTGGGACTACAGGCATGCGCCACTATGCCCGGCTAATTTTTTTTATATATATATATTAGTTGGCCAATTAATTTCTTTCTATTTTTATAGTAGAGATGGGGTCTCGCTCAGGCTGGTT